>JAFBJT010088138.1:74624-123057 GCA_016785325.1 Chascanopsetta lugubris
ATCTATGCTGTGTGTGTGTGTGTGTGTGTGTGTGTGTGTGTGTGTGTGTGTGTGTGTGTGTGTGTGCGTGTGTGTGTACTTATGTTAACATATTATTATTATAAGTCAAAGGGTGTACAGGTTGTCCATTCTGGCCCTGTAAAAACATGATGGGCTCTGTAAGATGGATCCACTCCCAACATTAATTGTTTGATTTCTATATCTGCTGAAAGACCTAAGAATAGATTAACATTAATCCCACATTCAGCATTCAGTTTGTTTAACATCTCCAGAAAGTCAATGGGAATCAATGTAATCTCTTCTGGCATCATGGAGACAACATACAAGTTGCGTGGAGGCCTTAATCTGTTTACGTATTAACATCATAGGGATATTGTTATCATTGGATCCAAAATAGTGCCCAACTAGCACAAATCAAACCAATAGGTCCAAGAACTTTAAGGAACTCCACCAGTTTCAAGGTTTCAGGATGACTGCACTGAGAGGAAGAGGGGCAGAAGGGTCAGATGATGAAGACTGAGGCTCTGAGCACAGATTTAACAGTTCTTTCAGACACAGGCAGAGCCACAGAGGGTGAGAGCTGAAGAATCCTCCCTCCTGCATGGCTGCAGTGGAAAGAGTTTAGTAGCCCCCCCTGCTGGAAGATCCATACCTGTTGACTGGAAGTCACGTAAATGAGGCCACATACTTAGATTACTTGACTGTCAATATCTCTGTTATTTCAGTGTTGTGGAAGTTTCAGAGGAACAGAAGTGAGACCGGAAAACTGGTTAATTTCAAACTGCATCTGGACTCCTGCCAACAAACTATCCCAAAGCTTTGAGCATTTACCTCTCACGTATTTTCATATCCAGTGTTGACATTTGTTTTTTGGTTTCAGTTTGGGTCAGTAATGACCTCAGGGTGTGGTTTAGGTGCACAAGTCTATCCATTCAAACAAGTCATTCATGATGAGTATTTTGAAAAGCCAGTAGGTATCAGATGGAAGGGGTTGGGACGGGTGGCTGAGTGGGAGGGCCCAGATCCTGGCCATGAATGGACCAGACTCAAACCCTCACAACTCCAATGAATCGGAGGGCCTGATCACCTAAATCAAAACAAGACACCAACCCATGATGTTTAATAGAGATGAAGACTTGAGGGTATATGTTGGGGATTGCTTAGAGTAAGGGTTAGTAACAAGGGTTAAGAGTAAAGTAAGGGTCAAGGAAATCATTGTAAATCAATGTAACATCGCCTGAAGTCATGGCATCATATCTGTTTGTATGAATTGAGTGTGAGGTGTCATGTCAACGTAGAGCTCTCCAGCTATTCTCCGGGGGTGAATGGATCATCTCATTTCAATCTCGTTGTACATTGTGTATAATGACAATGCAGGCATTCTATTCTATTCTATTATATAACGATCTCATCCAATCCCCCAGTGGAACAGATAGTGAGACGGAGATTGTGCCACGGTGGTGACACACGACACGAGGCCAAACTGATGTCAGGGACAGAAAGGTCATCAAAAGGCCACAGGTGATGAGATAGCCAAGAGCTCAGCTGACAGCACCTCTGTCACCATTCACCACTTAATCACAATTTTCAATATTTCTCCATGTGCATTGTTGCTCCTAAAGGTCTCCTGGTCTTATCAGTGAGCCTGACACAGAATGGAGGTGAGCTGAGGTTCTCCTCTGAGATGCTTGGTCCTATATAAGCTGTTTTGAATGAAATGCAGACCTCACAACATCCGCAAGTGATTCCAAACCTTTGAGAGACCCACAGCATCTTTCAACTCTCGCCATGTGGAAGGCAGCACTCCTGACCCTGTGCTTGTTGGTGGCATTCGTAGACAGGGTGCACTCCAACGACAGCCATCCCACTTTCTACGGTGTGAAACTGTGCGGGAGAGAGTTTATACGAGCAGTCATTTTTACCTGTGGAGGTTCTCGCTGGAGGAGGAGCCTTGGAGACTCGGGTAAGACTCCATGAGAGATTATGTGTGCCTTCTTCTCCTCCAGCGAAACTATATCACCTTATTACCTATCCTTTTTTTTGTGTCAGCTCTCATTGGAGAAGTCTTCGACCCATGGAACACAGATTCTATCTCTCAGCGTACCGGCGAGCAGGACCCTGCAGAGTCCAAAGCCTGGAAAGATCAAGCAGTGGAAGTAGCACCGCTGTCTCCTGGATTCAGCCACTCTGCTCACTTGCCAATTTCAGAGGAGGTGCTGGGGGCCCTGCGGAGAGCTGAGAGGAAGGGACGGGACGCCGTGGTTGGACTGTCCAACGCCTGTTGCAAGTGGGGCTGCAGCAAGAGTGACATCAGCTCCCTGTGCTGAACTTCGTCTCATGAACACACTTCTTGTCCTGTCATTGGTGCAGAGCTCTTCTTCCCTGTGATTCCTCCAGGTTTTCAGATGTATTATTCTATTTAATATATAATCAGCCATCCAGCTTTCACTTGTATTGTGACTGGTATGTTGATGTACATATTTAATAAAATGTTATGTAAGTATTAAGAGTATCTCTTTTCCTCTTGCAAAAGACTACAATACATGGTTAATGCTCACACGTCCACTTTTCCAAAATGAAAAAAGTTTTGACAAGGATTTTGAAATGAAGGAAGTGGAAGTGACAGTGGGTACACGCTGTGCCCTGATATTCTGGTAGATTTACAAAGCAGTGACATCAAGTGTAATAATCTTGCAATAGTTGAAGAGCTCACTATATTGGAGTTTTACTTTTTATTTCCAGGTGGACATTTTGCTCCAATTCCACAAACTTCACGCCTGCTCTAACTACATGATATGAAATCTGGAGTGAAGAGGATGAAAGGAATTCGGTTGAGGATTTTAGTGGCATCTAGAGATGAAGTTGCATGTTGCAGCTATACCCCACAACTTGCATTGACGTGCAGATGATGTCAATATAAGATTTTTAAAAAATTATAATTATTGGGTTAAAAATAACACAATTTATAATGATTATTTTATTTTCCAATAATATCTGTAGAAATGTAAATAACTAGATGAAAAACGTGTACACTAAGCCTTTAACATAATGTGGGCTTACAGTCATGGAGTGCTGTTAGGTTACTTCGGTGATCACATCCTCATATCCGCACGCTGCATCACTTAATACAGATCTTTATGAGGGTATGGTAATTGATTGGTGCAATAATTGGAAACTAACGCCCCCTAATGGCCAACAATTATACACATTGTAAAACAATGCACATTGCATTCTTATATGTACATAATGCATCTATAACAGATAATCACATGTTATGACCAACACTGCACTGAATGCTATTTTGATACTGTTTGTTCGTGGGGAGATTAAAAGTTAATCGTGTCTGCAAAGTAACCCTGCACCACAGTCTGTCCGCTACGGAAGCCGACGCTGCTCATACTCAAACCGATCACCCGGCTTGATTGCAAGGCATGCAATCTCTGTCACATACCAACCAGCGAGCGTACAGATCTATTGAGATCAGAAGTTAGAGTTGAGGTACACAGGTCGAAGCCATCGTTGATTTCATGTTAGCTACTCTGGCGTAACTACACCAACGTCTATAGAAATATAGATCTGCGACATTGGAACGACCAGGTAAACACCTTTCGCGGTACTTTCAAGATGATGCTAGCTAACCGTGCTACTGTTGGGTAAGGGCGACTGCTGTTGTGAATCTTAATGTGCCCCGTTCGCGTCGTCATTGTTGTTTTCACCATAAACGTATATTTGCCAACACAGGGCAACGGCTCCCGTGTTAACGCATGATATTACTCCGCAGCTGTTTTCTATGTGTGTCTACTGCGGGCTAAGCATCATAGTGATGCTAAGCTAACCTGCTAGCTGACTGAGCCAGACATTTGCGCCCGTGCCGCCTGGGCCTCATGGAAAAGCCGCTCATGTCTAAATACATAGTCGGTGGGGCCACTGAATTCACTCAGTTGCCCAGTTATTCAAAGACAACCGTGAAGGGGTTTTGGTTCGTGATGCGAGAAACGGAACGTGCTAACAAGCAGTTAAGCTAACTAATGACACAGAGAAATCCTTCGAATGAACGCAATGAGACGCACGTACGATTTAAGCTCGCAGCTGTGGGGTTAGCTAGTGGCTAACGTGGTTGTTATTGCTGCTTAGTAATGACACCGTGTTAATTGTTGGTTTTATATGTAACATTTAATCCGCAGTATGCGCTTCTTGTACGCGAGTTGAATAGTAATGCATATAGAATGAGGTTACAGGCGGGGCCCTCGGGTTATCTTTTGCATTCTTCATAAACAGGTAGTGTCTGAGTGTGCATGTGTGTGTGTTTGTCTCTCAGGATGGAGTGGCAGCCAGATGAACAGGGTCTGCAGCAAGTGCTTCAGCTTCTGAAGGACTCCCAGTCCCCAGACACAGCAACACAGAGAGCAGTGCAAGAAGTATCCTCTCTTTGTGTGTGTGTATGTGTGTGTGAGAGAGAGAGAGAGAAAGGGGGGGGGGCTTTATGATTCCATGTTGAACTGATATCAACATTTGCTTTGAGTGATCTGATCACAGGAGGTCTGCACTTAGTTGAGGCCTGTATGATCAAAAACATCTAGAGATTGGATCACGCAGTCCACATTTGGAAATGGTCTGAGATCCATGGAGCCACAGTCTATGTTTTGGGCCTAATGTGATGGAACCACCTACTCAGCTGATGTTCTGCAATAGTTTTATAATGATGTAAATATGTATGCACCCACACACACACACACAAATAACCAGGGGCATGTCTGGTATTTAAATTGGGTAAAAAACACATCTGTTTGTCTTTGCAAAAACAAATGATGTACATAAGGTTTTGCTTATAGAGCTGTAAAGTGTGGCCCAGTAACAGTTGGTGAGAGGAAATGCATTCAGGACGCAATCTAATGTCTGGTGTACACTCAGGATGGGATGTCTCAGTAGGGGCTTTGATATCAAGTCTGGGCTGGGCCTTTATATATGAGAGAGCGTGAGAGAATAAGTTAGTATTTCAGTGTCTGTAACTGCATGTAATTGTATGTATGTCATTTACTGTTATTGTACATTATTTATAATGCAAGTGAATAAGATTACACTTTTGCTATATGTTATATGTGAACAAATGGTTGAACTCCTTAACAGAACCTACAGAAATTGGAACAACTTAATCAGTTTCCAGATTTCAACAACTATCTCATCTTTGTGCTCACAAGCCTGAAATCCGAAGGTATGTATGTACAAGTAAAAAAAAAAAAAAGGATAGTACAGTAACTTGTCTCTTAAAAATAGTTTGTCTTCAACTCTCTACTGTTTGCCTTCTCAAGATGAACCCACTCGCTCTTTGAGTGGTCTGATACTGAAGAACAACGTAAAGGCTCACTACCAGAACTTTCCTCCGAATGTGGCTGACTTCATCAAACGAGAATGTCTCAACAACATCGGAGACCCTTCCCCGCTCATCAGAGCTACAATCGGTGGGTGTTTGAGTGAGAAAGGAACAAAGAAAAGTTAGTGTTCTGTCTGCTGCAGTTTTTCGACAGTGACTCAGACTTGTATGTAGGTGGTAGAATTTTTGCAGGTAATGTGGCTGTGTGGGAGCCAGAGTTTAAAAAATGAATTAATGTGACCGCAAGCTCGGGTTTGGTGACTTCTGAGTGTTGAATCCTGTCTGTTGTCTTACCATTTCACACTTATGATCCTACAGGTATACTGATCACGACCATCGCCTCTAAAGGAGAGCTACAGACATGGCCAGAATTGTTGCCTCAGCTCTGTAATCTGCTCAACTCTGAGGACTACAACACCTGCGAGGTCAGGCCCACATACCTGCACACATACAGTACATTCTATGAGGTTACAGCAACCTTCACATTTATCTCTGTGTCTTGGGATGCTCAAAAACTCTGTGTCCGCTGTCTGTCAGGGTTCTTTTGGAGCACTCCAGAAAATTTGTGAGGACTCATCTGAGTTGTTGGACAGCGATGCTCTGAACAGACCTCTCAACATTATGATCCCCAAATTCCTCCAGTTTTTCAAGCACTGCAGCCCCAAGATCAGGTCAGCAAAATGTGTGCCCTTTTCAGGCCGACCCTACCAACACTTTGTCTCACCTCCCGAGCCCACACTAGCAAACAGCCCCCATGTTCAAATCTAAAGTTTTCATCCTTTCTCCGCAGGTCCCATGCCATAGCATGTGTGAACCAGTTCATCATTGGTCGAGCTCAGGCTCTGATGGATAACATTGACACCTTCATCGAGGTGAGCGCTGTACCTTTGTCTTGTTAAAGCTTGTGTTTTCAAATAAATAACATATGGTCCAATAATGATCTCTCCCACTCGTCGTGCAGGCGAGTGTCAGGGTTTCCACTACCCCTCCTTAGACTCAGTTCTTACCCCTTTCAGACAGATTATGTAACAGACAAACAAAGCAATGCAGGAATTTATGTTTCCTGTTGAAGAAGAACGACCGTTTACACATATGCTGCACAGCTTGTTTAATGTCACTGATGACGAAAGAGAGCAGTAGTTCTTTTGGCATACAACCAGTTTTCAGCCAAGTGAGACAATGTTAGAGGCTTCAGAAAAACCCTTGAAAAGTCAAGGATTTTTCTGAAGCCTCTAACGTTGTCTAACAGTCTGCAACAGTGGTTGTGGTTAGTGTTTCTCTGTGTTTCTTGAAAACTTGTACAATGGAAGGTGTTTTTGTAATCACACCAAAGTAATGCTGCTATTCTAGGTTCACAATTTGTGAATGTCTTTGTTCATAGTTTCTTTTATTCTTCATAAAACCGGTCAAACATGTTGCTTGTCTATTTTGATCTTTTTTTGTCAATTATACATTGATTAGAATATTAATGCATATAGAATGAGGTTACAGAAAGAAACTCACAGCTTTCTTCATCTGCATTAATGCCTTTCACCACCATAGATTTAATTAATTCAGTGTGAAAGGCAATATTATAATATGCTAATATTGAGCGGGTCTTTACTTTCACAGTAAATATTCCTCTGCACTAAGTAAGCACATTGCCAATGCAGTTTTAATGGAAAAGCAGGATGTCAGCTAGTGTTTTATAGGCAAGCCACTCTCCCTCACCTGTTCAATGAAGGTCATTATAGGGCTGGAGCCTGTACCAGCTGGTATTAGGCGATACATGGGATTCACGGTGCCACCGTCTATCGTGTTGTCAAATAGCACATTTTGATTGTATAGGTGATTTAGGTTCCATTTTTTGCATTTGGGCCTGTGCTACAGAATCCATAGTCTATTTTTGAGTAACTTCATATTTGTGATGTGTCATGATGAGGACATCTAAAATAACCTCATTGTTGAGTTTATGTTATTGTTATTGAGTTATTGTTGTCGGGAAAAAATTGTGATGACTCATCAGAAAAGAGGAACGGGAGGATGTTTTTATTCCATTTTTAGTCAGTGACAATGTGTCGTGGTGTTGTATTTACGTGCCTGTTTTCATGTTCTAAGGGTGGTTGATTTAATTTGTGACATTGTGAAATTGCCTCGCAGTAATTATAGCACTGCCTTTCCATGTCAGAAAAATGCTCTTAGACACATAAGGGCTGCACTCGATTAACTTTATTGCTGGTGGTACTTCTGTTGACCAGCAGGATAGGTATTGTATTTGTAGACTGTACATTGTGGTTAATATTTGATGGTATTTGGTGCAGCTCAGATTCAGATCTTTTTAAAAACATGATATGAAGATGCCGTCCAAATGATGCTGTGCATTGGTCAGTGTTGAAAGTCTTTATCATTTCTACGATTGTTGATCTTGCCCATCCTTCCCCACCATCCTTCTGCCTTCCACCCCCTCTCTCTCTTTGTCTCTTTCCCACTCAGAGTCTGTTTGCACTTGCCGGCGACGAGGACAGTGAAGTGCGGAAGAACGTGTGCAGGGCTCTCGTCATGCTGCTGGAAGTCCGCATTGACCGCCTCATTCCACACATGCACAGCATCATCCAGGTGAGGATGTGACTTGATCAGACACATCGCCCCTAGTAAGAAGGTTTCCATATACTTTTTGCACGCTTGCCCCCTTGTAAGAAAAGTCATAATTTCAGTCCGATCAAATTGCACCACATAGCATGATATTCCTTGTAGATGAACTGCAAGCAGGGAGGGGGTGATGCAAACTAAAAATCTAAATATATCTGTCGGAAAATATAATGTTACTGTAATTAGGGTTTGTGATGAGCCGACGCTGTTGTTTATATAATGTAAACAACAATCAATGTGATCTCTGCAGCGCATTTAATACATAGCATACTGATTCTCCTCTGCACTGCCACTAACTCAGTGCTCTATGCAATTTGAGGCTGCTCTGAGAAGAGAGGACCCCTGCTTCTTTGTGCATGTGTGAACGGAGGATCTGCAGATTAGGTGCATCCTGAGATTCTCTGCAAGGAAACCGTTCTCTTCTTACCCGCCTCTTGATGTTTGCCACCAGTACATGCTGCAGCGCACCCAGGACCCTGATGAAAACGTGGCTCTGGAGGCCTGTGAGTTCTGGCTGACCCTGGCTGAGCAGCCCATCTGCAAGGAGGCACTCTCCGGCCACTTGGTCCAGTAAGTGCGCACATGTTGCTCTGGATTAAGGTGAGGACAGAATCATTTCCTACAGTAAGATTGTTGTCATCTGTCTCTTGTTTCAGACTGATTCCTATTTTGGTGAATGGGATGAAATACTCAGAGATTGACATCATCCTCCTGAAGGTCAGACAACCCAGAGCAAATCAAATGTTCCCATTCGGGTTCACATTCTCTCTTAATTGTCTCTTAATGTTTACTTGTCACAGTTTTACATTGCCAGTCTCTCTGTTGTCCTGCAGGGGGATGTTGAGGAGGATGAGACAGTTCCAGACAGTGAGCAAGATATCAAACCTCGCTTCCACAAATCCCGCACTGTCACACTGCAGCATGAAGGAGGGGAGGGTGAGGAAGGAGAGGACATTGATGATGACGAGGATGATGACGATGATACGCTGTCTGACTGGAACCTACGTGAGTTAAAGATATGCAGCTTTTGTAATCCTCCCTTGTAATTATGGGCACAGCTCTAGTTATCAAAGTATTTGCATAGAGTTGTGATTTCTAGCAGTGGCTATCATTTCTTGTGAGGTTCAAATCTCAGTTTCTTTGCTCTGACGATGTTTCCACTCAGCATTATTATTATTCAACTTCATTACCATTTCAATGATATCTTAACAATTACTGCGTCCGTCCTTTTCCAGGGAAGTGTTCGGCAGCAGCCCTGGACGTCCTTGCCAATGTGTTTCGTGAGGAATTGCTTCCTCATCTCCTCCCCTTGCTCAAAGGTCTGCTGTTCCACCCTGACTGGGTTATTAAAGAGTCTGGCATTCTTGTCCTGGGGGCTATCGCTGAGGGTAAGACAAAGTGTAGAATTACTTACTTACTTGAATTATTTCCATACACTGCAGGCCTAAATCATCTCTCAGTAGTTTCAGTTGAAATTCTCGATACACGATATATATCTAAACACTTTTCCTGTCTCTCTGAGCATGCACGACAGCTGCCGCTCAGTGCTCCTCAGATAGGCAGTGTAGACTGGGCATCACACTGCCGCTCATCAATTCACACCATCTGCAAATTATTAAGCAGCTGTTTCTTCATTTCTGCTAAGGCAGCATGTTTGATTCTATGTAGTGAGAGGACATAGGAGAAGTGCTCTACTCTCCTCATTTTATGTTGCACTAGACTAAAATCTCAAAATATAGTTAAATCAAGACGTTGCCCAGCCCAAAATGTAATGCAGTTCTATGAAGCAAACATTTTGAATTATTAAATTCACCATGATATATAAAGTTAGGTGTAAGGTTACCTGTCATATGCAAAGAGAACATTAATTTTACAATTGAAATGATCTGTCTGCATATTGACAGTGTTGGAAGCTATTTATATGAATGTTTTATCAACCATATTTTTCCACCCAGGCTGCATGCAGGGCATGGTACCCTACCTGCCGGAGCTCATCCCCCACCTCATTCAGTGTTTGTGTGACAAGAAAGCTTTGGTGCGCTCCATCGCTTGCTGGACCCTGAGTCGCTACGCCCACTGGGTTGTCAGTCAGCCCCCTGATGCACATCTGAAACCCCTCATGACTGAACTGCTCAAACGTATCCTGGATGGCAATAAGAGGGTGCAGGAGGCAGCATGCAGGTAAATCGCCTCGTAGATGCATTTGTACATCTCTTTTCTCGGTCTCTCACTCTCACCTAATTTGTTCATCTTTATCCTCAAGTGCTTTTGCCACCCTGGAGGAGGAGGCATGCACAGAGCTGGTGCCTTATCTCAGCTTCATCTTGGACACGCTGGTTTTTGCTTTTGGAAAGTATCAGCACAAGAACCTGCTCATTCTTTATGATGCCATTGGAACACTGGCAGACTCCGTGGGACACCATCTCAACCAGCCCGTGAGCTCTAAAAGACACATCTGTTTCTCTCCTGGTTATGTTTTGTGATATAGCTACAGGCTGAACTCACAGTCTTGTGTTTTTCAGGAATACATACAGAAGCTGATGCCTCCACTGATAGCCAAATGGAACGAGCTGAAGGATGAGGACAAAGATCTCTTCCCTCTGCTCGAGTGTCTCTCATCTGTTGCCACAGCGCTTCAGAGCGGCTTCCTCCCCTATTGCGAGCCCGTTTACCAGCGTTGTGTCACCCTCGTCCAGAAGACACTGGCCCAGGCCATGGTAAGTGAAGCACACTCAACACATGGGCCTGCCCACTGCTGAAGAAATGTATGATTTTGTGCTACGTTACATGAGCATATTTTCCCACTTCTGACCATTGTGCTTTAACTGTCTCCTCTCTGTCTGTCTCAGATGTACAGTCAGCAGCCAGACCAATATGAGGCTCCCGACAAGGACTTCATGATTGTGGCTCTGGATCTTTTAAGTGGCTTGGCTGAGGGGCTCGGGGGCCACGTGGACACACTTGTGGCTCGCAGTAACATCATGACTTTGCTTTTTCAGTGCATGCAGGTGAGGAGAGTGCATGTGTATTTGCTCATGTCTAATTTTATATCCAAAAGGTCAAAGTCCATCTTCACTCTGACAAAAACTCTTTACAGATTAGCATGGTAAATATATGTTGGGTTTTTTCTGTTGATGTTCGGCTTATTTAAAAAAAACAAAAAACAGTGTTATATGGATATATGTGATCCTCGATTGTGATGTAGCCATGCAACATGAGTGAAAAACTGTAATTTTTCCATCCATGCAGTTTTTGGCCCAAATAATGTGGCTGGTCATGTGAATATAGCCTTAATGTTCTTTAACAAAGTCTACATCTGAAGTGTGTTACCTTTTAATGGTTAATGAAATATTTGACGTTCATATTATGTTTGACTTTTATCTCAGGATACAATGCCTGAAGTGAGACAGAGTTCATTTGCACTACTGGGTGACTTAACCAAGGCATGCTTCCCCCATGTCAAACCTTGCATTGGTAAGTATGTTTTTGTATCCTTCACATACAGACATTTACACAGTACACACACTATTCCATCCTCCATCTGTCTTTCTGTCTTTCTAATGTGATGTTGATGTGCGTTTTTTTCTGCTGCAGCTGAATTCATGCCAATCCTTGGGACAAATCTGAACCCAGAGTTTATCTCTGTCTGCAACAACGCCACCTGGGCCATTGGAGAGATATGCATGCAAATGGGTGAGTTATGGCAACTCTGTGCATATAGCTCTGCTGTTAAGAGCTCACATAGGTGGATTTTAAGATGCATTGTTTCTCACTGTGTTTTTCTGCTCTGGCTTAACTATCTGACAGGAGTGGAGATGCAGCCATACATTGCGATGGTTCTGAATCAACTGGTTGAGATTATTAATCGCCCCAACACCCCCAAGACCCTGCTGGAGAACACGGGTATGCTAGCACAATCAACAGAGTCAAGAGGGCACCTGTCAAAGGGGCCTTTAATGGTCCCATCCTTGAAATGAGTTTCGCAGATATTGACTTGCAGTCTTGTCTCCTGACTCATCTCTGTTCTCTTTCAGCCATCACCATCGGCCGCCTGGGCTACGTGTGTCCTCAGGAAGTTGCTCCCATGCTTCCGCAGTTTATCCGACCATGGTGAGGAAAAGTCCTCTTTGGGGTCTCGGATTCCACCATCGCTTAAAGCAACATTGTGTTTACGTTTTATTTTCAACATGTTGACCTCTGTTGCCAAAACTCATCACATTATTTCAACTTTCTCTTTGAAATTGTCGCAGGTGCACATCTCTGCGGAATATTAGAGACAACGAAGAGAAGGACTCTGCTTTCCGTGGGATTTGCATGATGATTGGTGTGAATCCAGGAGGAGTGGTGCAGGTGAGGCTTCGTACACTTTGTTTTTCAGGGATCTCGAGATCGTCTACTCACATTGTTTGTTCCTCTGTGTTTCAGGACTTCATCTTCTTCTGTGACGCAGTGGCATCCTGGGTTAATCCCAAAGATGATCTTCGAGACATGTTTTACAAGGTGAGGGTTGAGATCATTCTGAGGGACAATGTGATGACACTGTGAAATCCCAATCATCAGCATTGTCAGCACATGCCCAAACCGATTGTCTCTCCACAGATCCTTCACGGGTTCAAGGAGCAGGTTGGGGAGGAGAACTGGCAGCAGTTCTCGGAGCAGTTCCCCCCGCTGCTGAAGGAGAGACTTGCAGCCTGCTATGGCGTTTAGATTCTCTACACCCACCCAAGAGGTAGCCCCACGTGTGCTGCTATTTGATGTCGAGTCAGCATTTTCGAAAGGTTTATTTTGAAATGAATTGATTTGCCCTCTCCTCGTCCTCCCAGGTGAGCCAGCAGGAGGAGGGTGAATGGGAAACTCATCCATCTGTGTATTGCACTGCCCTGATCTGGGGGGAGGGAGAGGGACGCTTCTGGCCGCTCCCCCTGACGGACGGCCCCCACGCCCTATGTGTTTGTCCATAGAGGGAGGGTGGGCGGGTGGGAGGGAGGGACAGGGGGACACCTCTAGATTAACTAGGCAGGGACCCGACACAGAAAAACTAACTGGTAGGGACAGATAGAGGGAAAGATGGAGAGAAGAAGACGGAGGAGAGAGAGAGAGAGGGAACGACAAGGTAGGGAGAGAGACCAGCACAGAGAAAGTTCAGAGAAAGAGAGGGAGGGGATTTCAAAACAAGGCAGGGAAAACTAAAGAGCTACAGAACGGTCTGTTTCTTTGGCTGGGAAAACAGGGACAGTGGAGATTTTAATTGGATCCTTGAGTGTAAGTGTAACCAATAGCTTGACCGACGGGGACAGACCAACGTATACAGACTCACCACATACACTTGCACATGCTGTACATGCAGTACATGGAACTGACTGTGGGTGGCACTATAATTTAGACTTTTCAAGACCTACTACATGTAGTTAGGGACAGACAGATAGGTGTCTAAACTCTTAGTTTACTGGGTGATATCTTTCATTTTTTCCGGGGAATAGGATTCAATATGAATAAGTTCATCTGAAGTCACCGAATTCTACTTTATCTGTAAGATCATCTCTTGCAATCCACATCTATGTTTCCTTCATTTTGACCCCAGTGCTGCTTCACAGATCTATCCATCTGTCAGACTTATTCCTGTCACATTTTCTACCTGATCATTAGTGAGAGAGAGAGAGAGAAAGGAAAAAAACATATACATATATATATATATAAATATATATAAAAGAGCAAGTGTCTTTCCTCGTGGCTTCACAGAAACCATTCCTCTTGGAGAGGGAGGATTAGGGCTAACACATTTGTTCTCTCACCAGACGGGACAAAAATCGTAGAAAGAAAAACTCATCTTTATTCGTCTCTAAGATTTTGTGTGTCTGCTTGTGTGTGTGTGTACAGTGGGGCCTACAAGTCTCGAGACCACTTCCCCATCAGACATTTGGACCCCATTGTGTGTGTATGTGTGTGTGTGTGTGCGTGCATGCGCGTGTGTGCATGTGCAGTTTGTAAATCCTTACTCCAGCATTCTGTGTTAACAGTGAACTTTGTATTGTTTTTTTGTTTTTTCCCCCAGTTTTTTTCGATTATGGTTCCAAGCTTAAAAACTTGACTCCCACCACAATGTCCTTGGCACCTGTTAACTGTGACCAAGTGTTTGCGTATGTCTGTGTGTATGTGTTTGTGTGTGTGCGTGTGTTGCAAGTGTGTGTAAGTGTCAGTGTCTGCATTCGTACTGATATCCATTTGATGCCATATTGATATCTTCAGTAAAACAGTGATCAATGTCATTGTGATCTTTAGAATGTTTTAAAACTGGTCCATATTCCTTTTTTTTTTGCTGCTACTGATGAGTTTTGTTCTGTAGTGAACTTAAATTCGCACAATTAACGCAAAAAAGTTTTTGAATTAATGCTATTTTCAGTGACTGTTTCATTTGTTTTTTTGCACTTTTAAATTTTATTTTACCTTCTTTTTTTGTTTTTGTATGGACATTTTTTAACCTCACCCATATGATATGTGTTGACCCTAATGTCAGTGTTTGTCATACTGTGTTGCACTGTGAAATTAAGTGTCTTTGACTGGCAAAAATATCCCAATACTAAATGGCAAATAAAAACAACTTTGTGAAACTGCGACTAATCCGCACTTTTACAATGACTAACCTTGCCATATTGATGAGGTGTATGAATGCAATTGTATGTGTGCGGGGGTGTGTGTGTGTGTGTGTGCGCGATCCTGCATGAGTATGTGAGCATGAGTCCCTTTATTGGCCTTTGAGCATGTTTTGGATAATTAATGTTTCTATGACGTGTGCTCAGAGGGGGCACTTAGTTAACTTTGTGTTTGTTTAGAGAGGTTCATAGCCTGCCCCAGCTGATGACGTGTGCATGCTCCCTTGTGTCCTGTTTTTTCACTGAGTGTGTGTGTGTGTGTGTGCAGTGGTGTGTGTGTGTTTATGCCTGAGTATTATGATTGCCCTTTACACACCAACACACCACCTCAACTCACAATAAGGGGGAAAGCTGAATAAATACAAGAAACAGATAAAAGCTAGGACACTGCCAAAGAGCAATAGCCAGTGGAATTTAATAAGTAGAGATGAGCTGCTATTTCAATTTTTAGTAAGTGCATCATGATGATGTAGTGGAGCTCTTTTTAAAGGGACAGTGTGTAAGATTTAGTGGTGAAGTTGGATGTGGGAAACTAACTTCAAACTTTGTCCATTCTCAAGTACAGTTGAAACATGGTGGCCTCCACTCAGAGGATCCAGCGTGGGTGTATTTTTAGAACTGGATACAAAAAGTGTCCAAAACTTTGCAGTGAAAAGATCCTGTGTTGTGTAATGCCATCATATCTCATTGACTGAACGTGAACAAATATCTGTAAACCAGTGACCATACCACTCAGTGTGACCACTTACATATTTATCATTAGGTTTGCAGTGTTCGAATGTCACCGGTTTCCTATATTTTGACTTGTATTTCATATCGTTATATAATAAATAGATTAAATTCAAGGGTTTCAAAGAAATGCGTATGAATGTAATGTGCTCCACACACAGACCCCACCTCTGACACTGTATCCACTTCACACAATACATCCATGCTCCTGAGGTTAGCATGAAGGGCTGCCAATTCATGGAAATGATTCTTCAGTTTTACACACTGGTTCTTTAAGATTAATCATGGAGTTTTTAAGTAAATTAAACTACAGGGATCTTTAATATTTTAAATGACTGTACTTGTGTTTTCCAGTGTTTGGAAAAACAGGCATTTTGATTGGACCTTGACTGTGACCACTGAGATAATCAAACCAATCACAGGAATACAAAGACAATCTGTTCCCCCAGTCCCCACCCATTTCCACAGTTCAATGCTGATATGATGAAATGTCTTTGGTGGCTTGTCAGTGCTACTTTCAATACGACTCACCCATGTTTTCACCAATGTTTCTTTTTTGTATCTGACCAGATCGGTGTATATACGTGTTCTGTAGTAGTGACAGGTTAGTGAAAGTGACGGCCTAAACAAAAGATGGGAACAAAGGGAATTAAAGGACAGGGATAATATTTTCTCAATTCTGCTTCTACAATAAAGAGCATGGTGTTCTTGCAGTTTGGCAGAAAATAACTTTGATAATGTTTTTCTGTGGATTGTTTTTGCCACTTGTGATCCCCTTTTTTGAGGCGGGAATGGAAATAAAATGTTTTTTTCAGTCTATTAATATGAAGAATTTTGTGTGTAAACTCTTAGCTGGAATGTGGATCCTCAGAATAGGGCCGAAGGTTGCAGACGCTAGGGTTAATGTTTGGGTGTAATGTCCCTTTAAAATGAATGGCCTCCACACACACTGTTTACCACTGGTAAATCTCCACACATTTGTACTGATGAGACGCCACTAGGGGGCAGCATGCTGTGGTCTCATGACGATAAGGCTGGTCAGTTTGAATCTGGATCTGTCTATGATGAAGTCATACCTCTTGAAACTACCTTTGTGTCCTTGGGGTCTTTCTCTGGATTATGAATTCCCTCTGCAGTCCCACCACATGAGGATTGGGATTAGATCACTGGAACATCCTCTTACCTGTACGACCTGTACTTCTACATTATGAGACGCCCCATAATAGTATTGGGTCGGCCCCCTCGGAACTGGTGCTGGAAACATTCCTCGTCGATTTTGGTGCACATTGACACAACAGCTCCACATCCCAAAGGTGCTCCACTGAGATCTAGTGACTGCACAGGCCATTTGAGTACAGTAAAGTCATTGTCATGTTGAGAAAGTAGTTTTGACCTTGACCATGTTTACGTGTTGAAATGCAGTGGGTCTCCTCCATGTGATTGGCTGATCCGAAATGTATGTGAACAAGCAGTTGAACCGGTGTACCTAATAAAGTGGCCAGTGAGTTGTACGTTTACAGCAGGATACCGTGTGCTCTGTTGCAGTCCCATAGGGACAAACACGCCACATGTTGTATTACTCTTTCTCACTGTTTGCATGTGCTTTGAATGCATGAGGTCATGGGTTCAATTCCCAGCTTCTCCATCCACCCTCGGTTGTGTGTCTCTTTGGATGAAAGTGTCTGCTAAATAGAAAAGTAGACCCGTATGTGTCTGCCCTCACAACAGAGGTCAAATCAAAGCAAAATGTCCTAATTGAACCTCCGTAGAGATGATTGTTCACATTTGACCTTGTATTGAAAACTGATATTATTTCCACTTAACATTCTATCAGTTTATTTCACTTTGAGAGAAATGTCAAACATTGACTGGGAGATAATTCCTCTAAAACCCCACATGAGGCGATTGATTTTTTTTCTCTACCTGGTCAAACAATTGAAATATTTGTCTTTTACAGAAATCACTGTGATAACCCAGAAGCCCTGAGACGATGGAACAGACACGTGATAACTCTCCCACTAACACATGAATCCTCAGCACTTACATTGAAAGGCTACGTTCACCTGATGCAACGTGACTGTGGCTGCTGCAGGGTGGTGAGCTCACAGACAATCAACACACAGACAAACTAGCTACAGACAGAAAAGTACAGAAAACCAGACTTGATAAAGAGCGTGAGAACATCCAGGCTGTGCACTCGCAGTCACTGTGACCCAGTATTACCCCAGGTCTCTCTGTTGTCGCTCATCATGCCCTTATTTATTGCCTCCTGACAGACACTGTGACGGACGTATGTCTACAACGAATGTTTATACAGAACTGATATGATGAATGTGTGAATGTGCAGGATCCCAACTGAGGGCCCGACTCCTCCATACCACACATCTCTCTTCATCCCCTCATTGTCGAGCAACAGAGGCTCCATGGGGTAGACCCTCATTTCCCAGAATCCATTGCGTTCAGAGGGCCGATTGTTGTAAGACAGTGACCGGTCCGCGGCACTTTTGGATTGAAGAGTTGATCCCTTGTGCAGCCACTCTCGCGGAGATAAAGCTGGGAGGTGACCGGACTTGGCCGCCTGCGCTCTGCCACGCCCCCTACTGCTAAGCGGCGGTAGCTCTGACCTGGCCTCGGCGTGCCAACCACCAATTACAGTCTTCTTTCGGAGTAAATCCATTGATCGGTGACGGCGTCTAAAAAGGGAAACACCGGCGATCCAGGGCCCAGACGTCCTCTGTCCTATTTCTGCTTTGGCCTCAGCTGCTTCCTTCAGCCCTGAACGGAGACACTGTGTGTGTGAGTGTCGCTGACGCACTGATCTTTATTCTCAGCGCTTCACTCGTCCCCTTGCGTCGCCAAGATGCTGCTGTACTTGTAGTCTCGATCCCTACGGCACTGTCCATCCCACCATTCAGCTTCCTCTGTTGTTTTCCTCTCTGTGTGTCCTCCTCAGGTCAGAAGTTGCTGAAGATTTCCTTTTTCTTGCCCCAGTCCATAGGGGGCGCTCTCTTCTTGTTGCGGCCAACGACGGCCTTCTGCTTGGCCTCGGCAGCCGTCGGGCTCAGTCGCAGGCCGCAGTCCGTGAAGGGGTCCGAAATGCGTCTGTCATCCTCATCAGGGACCTGCAACGCATGCACACGCACACACACACACACACATACGCAAACACACACACACACAGTTTGTTAAACACAGCCCGTCCAGCATCCTCACATCCTCGTCACTGTGTTTACGTCACCTGGATGCTCATGTCGGAGCTGCTGATCTCTGATTGGGTGGTGGAGCTTCTCGAGGACTGCGACGCTGAGCTCCCATTGGTGCGCGGCTTGGGAGACCTGGGGGCGACGGGGGCGTCGGTCACGGTGACGTTGATGATTGGTGGATCGGTGCCGGGGAGTTCAGCGGTGGGAGACGGAGTCGGGGCGGCACTGTCTGTCACTGATTCATCCACATAGACGTCTGTGGGAAAACACACAGGTGTCTTAACGATGAAGGCCTGACTTTAGAGCGGTGTGGTGGAAACAGTCCCCCCCCTAGTGGCCAACATGGGTAAATCATCTGCAAAGACCACTGAGTACGTTCCGGACTGAAAAGACCTGACAGAGTCATCTGACCTTTGACGTGGCTGCTGGTGGGAGTGACGCCCAGTCTGTGGAAGAGCTTGTCCGTCTCCTGGTCGACCATGAGGAGGCAGACTTCGTCCCCTGCCGTTCTGATGAGGTCCACCACCTCCGAGTGCCTCAGACCCTCGATGTTCACCCCGTTCACCTGAGTCACGGGAGAGAGAGGAGATGATGATCCAACTACTTTCCCTGTTTGAATTTCCTTATTTCCTGTCTCTACAGCGGCGCCATCCACTGGTGGAGGCGCGTTCGAGGTCCATCAACAGTGAACGCGACATCTGAAGAACTCCTCGAGGTAATTCCTTCGAATTTGGTAAAAAAACAACAAGTCGCTTGGATTTCAAAGCTAACGGTCACATGACCACCAGGATTTATAAGACGTCTTGAGGGAGCTCATTCAAATTTGGCCCTTGAGGTGCGGGAGTTTGGTCATGAAAGGTCAAAGGTGAATGTGAGTGACCTCAGGTTGTGAACATGATCAATCAGGAGCTTCCACAGGAACCTGATGGTGCACCACTGACTTTCAGATAAAAAGTAATGGAATCAGCATATGTCATCTACGGTATTTAGAAAAGTAGAACTAACTATTTGAAGCCTTCATTGATCAACAAAACTCAAACAGCATGGAGTTTGTCCATTCAGGGCCACTATAAAACATGGCAACCTCCTTGAAGAGGCCCTGCTCCTTGAAAACAACACGTGCATCATAAAAACGTCCCTATAGCAATTGTATATCACATTTCTGCCAATATAATCCACCCACTGGACCTTTAAATTAAGAGCAGAGATTATGTAAATGGCTGGATGTGATACAGCAGACAGGAGGCTCTGTGCGTTTTATCGGAGCTGATTTGAGTAGAAGGGAAGTGATTTGCAAGAATTCACTTCCCGACTCTCTGACAAACACCTCCCCTCCACCTCCATTCAAGATCATCTCCCTCTCTCCCTTTCCTTTTGAGCAGTTAACCTCCGTCTCCCACTCTCTCTAATCTGGAGTTAATCTGCTCTAATCCAATCACACGTCAGATCTGCGCTCAGACTCGATTATTACATGGACGTTGTGCCGTTGCTTTTCCAATTCCCATCCTCATCGAACGTGTTAGGCTCACTGGTCGTATCGAAATTCAAAGTGGCGTTCATTTGCATAACGTCCTGCTGGTGCAGATCTGATTTTGTAGGAACCGCGCGTGTTGGAATGAAAATCACCCTTCACCTTTGAGCTACGGAGTAAACCATCATTCCATTCATTGTTTACATTGAACTCATTGAACTAACTTCACACTTCTACAACAGGGGCAGTGAAGGAGTGGTTGAATGACCTCCACTAATCTGTCTCCGGGCCGGATGTCTGCCATCTCTGCCGCAGAGCCGGCGTCCACGGCTCGGACGAACTGTCCACGCTTCGTCTTGTCGCTGTGCAGGTTGAAGCCGTAGCCGCTCTCCCGCTTCACCAGGTGGCACAGCCGCGGGAAGAGCCCTGGTGTGGAGTCAGGTGAGTGGTGGCGGTCCGGTGAGCTGCGGTGGTCCGACTCCGACTGTAGCTGTGACGGGAAACGAGACGATAAACCAAGTCCATTCGATACAAAGTGGTGAACCGAGCGACAGTCGCTTCCAGGTAGAGATTTATTGAAGGATGCAGAGTCGTTGGTAAATCAGGGATGTGTCTGTAAAGAAAAGCATTTGATTTGATTCAAGAGAACGGGTCTCAGGTTGGCGCTGAGATACAAACACCTTTCCATTGGTCAATTCTAATTCAGATTATATAACAAAGTTTTTCCGTCTTGTCTGGCCGGACTCTTAACTCCTCCATTCATTTCAGCCTGATGATACTGAACTCATTGTACGGAACAGAAGCTCGCCCCGATACACCACACTCATATTAAATCATAGTCTTCAATCACTTGGACTCTATCGTCAAACGGACCTGGCACAGCTCGGTGTAAACACTAATAAACAATGCCGGGTCTGTAGCAGGGCTTATACTTCAGTGCTGCAAATAACATATTTCACTGCTATTGTTGTTTTTCAACAACTATGTGAACATATGGTATTACACTGTATCAATATCATACGGTTATTTTGTCTGATTTATTGTTAATTTATATGAACACATGTTGTTGTATAAGCATCATCAATTTAAGCCCATTGAACTGAACTCACCTGTCTAACAGGTGCTATACAAATAAAGTTTGACCTTTATTGACATTCTATCACATTGCATTCCGTCATATCATATCATATTATGTTGTCCCATTCAATCCGGACGTATCTCTTTTTCTAGTCAACACAATTGTATTCAAATCTTTGATGAGTTTCGTCTATTTTGAGACTTTGATTGTAGGTTTAATGTTTAAGACAGCGTACTGTACATACATATAGGGAGTACGCTCTTTCTGCTCTACCTATTAAAGTGGTAACATTGTGTAACTGTGTTAATCAGGAGAAAGTGGCTGTGGGGATGAACCAGTGGGCTAAGTGGATCTGCCTGGGAGACATTAAGACTAAGTCTAACCACTCATGACAAGAGTTGACATATTGTGTGACTCTGTGTGTGTGCGTGTGCGTGTTGTGCGCGCGCGCGTGTGTGTTCGTCCTGAGGCAGTGTGGCATAATGACTGTCTGCTGCTGTGACTTCATGGGTAAGCTGACCTGAGGGTGCTCTGACAGATCTCTCTGTACTTTCTGCTTCATTGAGATGCGCTCACACAAACACACACACACACACACACGCAATACACACACGCACACACACAAAGTCACTTGCAGGGCTGTCCCTGTCTACAAGTTTTTGCAATGGAGCTGATCACTGTGGTGACACAATGCCATGGTTACAGGTCAGGTTGCCGAGGCAATGGCTGGGTCACCGTGTTTACCCTCTTGCCGTAAACATCTGTTTATGTCTCTGACCTGTTTGCTCTATTACCATGTGGGTCCAAATGAATCGGCAGTATTTTTTTTGTTTAGATGTTAAGGGTCCATGTTGCATTGTTGGAACACTCACTGAAGAAACAGTTCATTACAATGATAAACAATTCACTCTTTCATGCCACTTCTTTTCTTTTTTTCAACATTATTTTTCAAAGACAATTTTGGACTTCATTTGTTTACAAATCAGACGATTGACTGATTGATTCATTGTCTTTGCTTTTGCATTTGATTCGTTGCAGCCATAAAATCACTTCAGGTCAGTGCCTCTAACTTACACGTACAATGTGTCTGGTTTAGACAATCTATACGTAGAAGTAAAACAGGTTATGTTCAGAGGTGTTCAAAAAAAAAATCAGTTATATGGAAACCACCATGTTTCAACGGTAGCCAAGAATGGACAAACAAATGATATTTAGTTTAATATGTGCAATATATGCAACAGTCTGCGTCTTTTTCGTTCCAACGCTGTCTGGAATGGAAAGTGACTCCCACAAGTTTACTGGCGTGAAAAACAAAGATTGGCTTTAAACATGCGTGTGAATGTTGCATGGCCGTGACAGCTGCCATGGTTACGTAAAAGCGCTGTATATGGGCGTCTGCTGTCACGCTAACATCATGCACCGACACACTGCCTCTGTGTTTACACGTTCAGTGCCGTGACACTAGGGTCGCAGGTCGAACGTTACAGAGATGAAATCGGAGTTACGTAACGGTGATGATGCATTGAAAGTACGGGCTAAGCACGAGGTGTTCGAGCTGATGGCCAGTGTCTCTTTCATCCGAGCCAAGGGTGTGAAGTTTGTCCATTCTGAGCTACCGTAAAATCATGGTGGTGTGATGTGAGAGCCTCAGTGGAGAGGAGCTGCTGCTGATGTAAAACATCAAGCGCTCATAATCAACAATTCATATCTTCAACAGCAGCACTATTCTTTTATTTTCTATTTCTGCACAATGGAGAATTAATCTGATGCACTTGACCTTTAACTATCTTTTCCAGTTTGAATCAAGCTTAATCCAGTGCTTTCAGATGCATCAGCACTGTTAATAATGCTCTCGGCCGTTCTTCTATTAGACAACAGGGACGGTTGATGATGTACTTGACCTTGCCTTTGGGAATCGGCTGCACTTTACTTGTACGTTTATTTTTAATGCTATCCTTCAATTTATTTCAATGTCATTCCTTTGTAACTTTTGACCTTTTGATTGAGTAAGTGCATGAATACAGCCTCCACCTCTCTTGGTATATTTAAACAGGTCTGACGAGTGACGGACACAGTCCATACAGTAAATACAGTCAACCTGCTGAATACAGAGAATGAAGAAGAGGTGATGTTGTGATTGGTGGACTCAGAGGGAGAGACCCACTCGTGTCTATGTTGGTGGATAAAGTCAAATCATGGGCGTAAAACATGCTACTGAAAACACATCTGTAAAGAGAGAGAGAGAGAGAGAGAGAGAGAGGGGGAGAGAGAGAGGGAATGCTGACGGCCAGCCAAGGGGCAGCCTGTATTTACCCTGCCTTCAGCTAAACAGATGGTGGTTTGACGTGAGCGCTTGGGCCCCAGGATCCGGGTCCCTCTTTGTTTGGAGCCAAAACACTGAGCTCAATCTCTGACGGACGGTTCCTGGTTATTACAGCAGCCACGTCATAGTCATGTCTGAGGGCCACTGGTGGAAATTTTGATTTTCGTGGCACGCACGCACACGCGCACACACACACACACACACACACACACTAACACACTGTGTGTCTGAGTGCACATTCAGACCATGTGTGCTGCCTCCTACAGTTGTGGAGACTCTGTGCCTGAGGTAGGCGGAACAGTTCCTCTAGAACTATTCCTCTATATGCGAAGCGGCAATGTTCGAATCCCAGACACCTGTCACTGTAAGAACTTTACATACAAAGCATCCTCAGCGGTTTACACCTTCACAAGTGGCGCGCACCGTCTCACGCCAGCCATTTTACAGTGATGATCTGGCCCAGGTAAACAATACCTATAGTGTTATGGCAGGAAACGCGGTGGGGCGAGCCGAGCTTTTGTCTCAGCGCTCCACAGCCGGGTGGGAACAGAGAGCGAGGTGTTGAATCTCACTTTGTAACAATGAGGGAGTTTGGAGAGGGTTTGATTGGATTCTGCTGAATTAGCAGTTTCCCCTTACTGTTCTTCCCGGTTTGTTTGTCTTATTCTGTCCTTCGCTGTCTCTAGATTGGACAGTTTGACTGAGGGAAAAAGAATCATGTTTTCTAACCTTTCTACACCTGTCCTGTATTTATGTCAACATCTCATTCAGAGTCAAATGACAGATGATCTATAAAAACAGTGTTTTTGAATAGTACATGAATTTTTGAATGAACAGAACTATATCTGTTGCCTTCCTGATTTAACAAGGGACCTTCACCTATGTGGGAACAAGGTCTTTTCTTATGTTATCTTAACTTATCTTCACTTAACGTATCTAATCTTCCCTTATCTTAATTGATCTCATCTTGACTTATCTTCTCTCATCTGATCTTAACTTATCTTAACCTATTGTATACTAACTCATCTTAACTTAACTAATCTATAACTTCATACTGAATCCTCTTAACCCCACATAAGGACCTGGACTTACGTAGATGTTCTCTTCTCTTCCTCTGCGGCTCCTGCCCTTGTTTTTCATTGTCTCGCTCTCTCTCTCTCTCTCTCCCTCCCTCCCTCCCTCTCTCTCTCTCTCAAACAATCTTAACTATGTGACCTGGTGAAGGCTGCGGAGACTGCCTCCATCTTCACTGTCTGGCTTGTTTTCTCCTCCTCATAAATCCAGGTCACCTATAGAGGCCTCCTGCACATACTTGGCATTCAACAACAAAGCGTGTGTGTGGCTCTCCACCCTTACCTCTGTATCCGTTGTTGTGCTTGATGTCACTGAGGATCTCTTGACCTTGCCTTGTATGATCATGTGAGCGAGAGAGTCTGCAGCAGCAGCAGCAGGTGGCGGCGGGGTGTGACACAGCAGGTGTGTGTGCTTGGGCTTGGGCGAGATGGGCGAACACTCTCTGGGGATGGGCGAGGAGGACGGGGTGACGGCGGGCGAGGGCCGCGGAGAGAGGGTCCCCATCTGGACGGCCAGCTCCTCCGTGCAGGCCTGGCCCCGGCTCCGCAGGTAGTCGTCCGTGTCCCTGTCCACCACCAGCAGCCGGGTGCGGTGCTCCACCTCCCGGATCCGGTTCACCACCTGGACAGCAGATTGAGAGAAGTGTCACACACACACACACACACACACACACACACACACACAGTGGTGACAATGACAAAGACACCCAGTGATTCCCATTACACAAGGAGCACATTGACCCATTTTAATAGCTCTCCTCCTCCTCCTCCTCCTCCTCCTCCTCCTCCTCGGGCAAGGCAAAAGTGGTCGAACAAGTCTGCACCTCATTGTTTGCAGCTCTCATGGTTCACGAGGCTCAGGTCCAACACAAACCCTACACCCGGGGGGAGGCTTAGCTACGACCCTCACATGTCACTGTACTCACTTGATGGTGGTTCTCTCGCTCCACGTTCTCCCCGTTCACCTCCACCAGCCGGTCGCCGGCTCTCAGCCCGGCCATGTCAGCCGAGGAGCCGGGCTCCACTTTGCGGATGATCTGGCCGCCCTTGTTGCGCTCTCCGTGCAGGTGGAAGCCGTAACCCCGCTGCCCTTTGGTGAGGAAGCAGAGCCGGGGTCTCGGCTGGGGCTCCATCCCGGCGGGGCTCAGCTGACAGTCTCAGGAGGAAGAGGAGGAGGAAGAGGAGGACTCCGCCGCGCGTGGAGCACCTGTGGAAAGTCCCTTATCCAAGCGATCGCTGCTCACCATCGTTGACCATGGTGCGAGTCCGGGGCACTGATCTGAAGCCGAGGCTGAAACTGATGAGGAGTTAATCCATGGCGCGGGCAGAGAGCGGAGCTGTGAGCGCGCAGCGAGCGGAGCGCACCGTGCGTAAAAGTGGCCGAGTGGAGGAGTCCCGTACATCAGAGGAGGGGGAGGAGGAGGAGGGGGAGGAGGAGGAGTTATCCTGGAGATCAGAGATTAGGAAAGTGCTCCTCACACGGAACAAACTCTTAATGCTCCTACTGCTCCTGCTGTTGCCCCGACCCGAAGAGAGAGAGAGAGAGAGAGAGGCAGAGGAGGGGTTGATAACACTGCGCACGCGCGTGCGCACACACACACACACACACCTGCAGCGGTGTAGAGGAGGGCAGGTTTGTTTGGGGATGAACCAGAGGGCAGCCAAGGTGCGTTCGGCGAAATGCGTGAAGAGGAGCCGACGGTGGAAAAGGGGCGGGGCCTAACGTTGATTGGATGTGGGGTATGAGATATGTCACCACACCTGATATTCAAAACAAAACATTTGTAATAACTCTTCAGAAGTTTCACTTCCTTAAAGTCACTGTTAAAGGTGCAGTGTGTACGATTTAGACAAACTTGTTTCAATGTTTATGATAAAAACTTAACATATAATAGTTTTATAATTTATATTTTATAATTTATTAACTTGATGTTTTCAAAAAAAGAGCCTGTTAGGTTAACACCAGGAGGAGCAGGTCCTCAAACTGGAGGTGGCCATGTTAGAGGTCACTAGATTTTTCATACTGCACCTTTAAATGATACATTAGGTAAAGCATTTTTCGAATCAGCCAAATAATAAGATAGAACTTCACAATGAGCTAAACAGCTAATGTAGATCAACTCAGTATCTTGTTTTTACAGAAGTGATAGAGCATGTCCTCTGAAAGCATGAGGTTGTGAGTTCAATTCCCAGCCTTTCCATTTACCCTTTGTTGCATGACGCTTTGAATAAAAGCGTCTGCTAAAAACAATTGCGACCATTTGTTTTTGTTTTTTTGTAAATATAAATAGATTGAATGTCAACGCTCAACCCTGACCCTGTTTACTGATCCACCAGAATCCAGAGGCTCCCCCTGTCACAGGTGGTGGAGGTGAAACCAGTCTGACTGTGACCTGAGACGGGAAATCTGCCTGATCTGCCCTGGATCCCTGCGTCTTCACATGGAGATCAATGCATAAAGGGGCAGGTTGCGTAAAATGAGATTTGAATGTTTCATGAAACATAAACTCTCTTTGTGTTTGGGAGGTGGAGGCACTAACACATAATCCAGGAGGAGCAAAGTGCTGGTGTGTGAGATATTCAGATTAGATTCACATGAGGCAAATATTTGTGAAGACGGTACAGCTGGAAACGTTTCCTCCTAGTCAGCTGCTGCTGCTGTGCCCTTGAGCAATGCATCACAGCCTCACCAGGTGAGTCTCTGCAGTCATCTGGGGACATGTCTCTGCCTCTCTGCGGAGGCGGCCATGTTTCACCACCATGTTGTTACAGTATCCCATTTTGGTGCCCCATAGGTAAGATAATGGTTTCGTGCCCCCCCCCCCCCCCCCCAGACACGCGCATTACCCCAAACATTAATGCAGCAGCCATATGACAGACCTAAAAGTTTTCAAAACACACCAACACTAAACTATTATTCGTTTTGTTAATTTACTTTCATTACTTTAATTTACTAAGTCTTGAAGCAGCACCCTCTCCAGCAGGTGGCGCCCTTGCGGGCTGCCTATACGGCCCTATCCCAAGAGCTGGCTCTGATCCCACAACAAAATTAACAAAGCAATTATAATATAACACACAGCTATCTTGATTTTCGAGGGGTGTTTACTGGGAATACACAAATTCACCACTTGATGTCTTTAAATTCTACATACTGCGCCTTTAACAGATCGAAGCCATGATCTGTCCAAGACATGAGCAGCAGGGCATGTATGTACGTGCATGTGTGACACGTGTCAGTAATCACAGTCCTCTGTGGAGCGTGTTTTGCTGTAACCAGTAACACTGAGGTGGCTCTGAGGAAGTGGCAGACACCCAACCTGCCACAAGCACCGGCCGCCCCCGAGGAGGAGGCGCACACCTATTATGGGATGTAGTGTTAGTGAAATTACACCTGCGCTCCTACTGCTATAACATGACTATTACTGAGTGGCAGACATTTTATACCACCTCTGTCTGTGGTGTTTATATCCATGTGGGGCAAGGGTCAACCAGAAGACATGTTATTGAACTCTCATAGAACGGAGTGGCTGTTTTAAAGGGTGTTTTAAAGGCTCAGTGTGTAGGATTGAGCTGAAATTACCTGTATAGAAACTGAAGATACTGCGAGTTTAGAGTTTATTATCACCTGAATGTACAAATTGTTTTCATTACATTTATGTTTACATGGGTTCTCTGTAAAGACGCAGTTATTTTTTCCTTGACAACAAAGCTTTTGAGTTTTAACGCTGATTGACAGGAAAGGTGAGGTGGGAGGCATTCGGCTGCAATGTACAATTTCACCAATGGATGCTACCAAATCCAACAATAGTGTACTTTTAAACAGTCATTATATTATTATCATAATTACATTTTCTTAGTAATATTTGTATTGCTATCAATAGGAATTGGTCTTGAAATGCAGTTTGTAAATTGTTTTGTAAAGAGTCCCGAGGAGTGAGTAAGTCCTCATCACTTCCACTGGATGTCATTTAGCTGCTTATTCTAACAGGAGAATTAATAACAAGAAAAACCTGTCCTGTGGTGTTTTCACAGTCTCCTGGCTGCTGCTTCATTACAGACGAGAAATATGAATAAACTGTAAATAAGTGTCATCACAAGGGAATGCTAAGATGGCTACACTGTATTAGTACAATTCCCTTCTAAGTTTGGACACCCCTGCATCCACATTAGTTTATTTTTTCTAGATGTTATTGTTTTTTTCCCTTTCGTAATCAATGGAAAACCTGATAGGAGTGTACGTCCATTTTTAGTTCATATAGTTTATTTGGTAAAGAGGCACAAACAGTACAAAAATATTCTATCCAACATGAACTATAAAAGAACTCAAAGTGTAGCTTATATGGATGTGTTCAGTGTTTGGTCACAGTTCAGACCGAAACCCCTCTGAGATAACTCAGTGTTGGGGTTTGGTTTTCAGCCTCCGTCTCTGTGTGGGAGGAGGAGGAGACGCAGGTGTGGACTCCTCCCACTGTGTCCTCTCTGCTTTGACAGTGTGTTCTCGCCCAGGCTCGGTCTTTGTTTTGGAGGGAGACTTGGGGCTCGGAGAGCGAGGCGCTCCAGCTTTGGGCCTCTTTGTGGGCGAGCTCTTGAAGGCCGATGGGCAGCTGTGCTGGTTCACACACATGGAGCACAGAGGGTTGATGGGGAGACAGACCTGCTGTCCAAAGCCCACCAGCAGCCAGTTAATCTCACTCCACAGGTCCCTGCAACAGTGTGAATGTGAATTTAGGATTTCAGTTCGATTTCTATTGGCTAACGATGTCATTAAATATTAATATCCACGTTTGCACAGGTGTATAATGACTGTCATGACGTTTGCAACCACTTCTCTGAGTCACAGGGTATTTCTACCAGTACACAATCAGGGAGACACTGCAGAAGAGTCCGAGCGGGATTCGAACTAGTGACCTTTGCTTCCAAAGGCTCTAACCTCTAAGCCACTTCTGCCCCTCTGGTAGGAACCCTTCATTTTTACATCAAGAGCAGGTCATGGAGGTGGCCATGTTGCACCACCCTGTTTCCATAGAAACCCAGATTGAACAAACTAACACTTTTTGAGTACTAATTAGTAAAAATATTCTACAGAATACATTTCATGTTGTATTGGAGTCATATTACCGACACCGATCTTGTGAATTTCTCTATCCCCACTGATCAAGATGCACAGGTCAGGATATGACTATTCCTGCAGTTACCTGGGCAACCACTCCTCCAGGGCCTTGCGTGTGTCCTCTGGGTTCTTGGTCGGCTTCTTGAGCCAGCCCAGTCTGTTAGAGATGCGGTGCACGTGTGTGTCCACACCTAAAGACAGAGGTGTACAACACACACACACACACGCACACGCACACGCACACAACAGCTGTTTTTCTCTTTTTCAATTAAACATGTTTTTTATGAACTATATTTAATATTTACTTTCGACTCAACATGTAATGATATATATTGTTGTGAAGTATTGTTCACCTCAATTAGGGACATTTTCTTGTTTTAGGTCAATATTAAATTGAGAGAGTCTAAACAGAATACTTTTGTAAATCCCTCAGATTGTATTAGCTGAGCAAACAAATGAATAACCAGTTTTACCCATAACTGCAAATATTGTTACAGGTGTGTAATCAGAGTGACTAATATGCTGCTTTCCTCAACTTGTCAAAACAGAGAACTGTTACTTGAATATTCCTTAGTGCACATAACCACAAAGAACAACTAATAAACTGATAGTAACAACTGCTCAATGTTGAAGAGTTACAAACAGATGAGGCGATGCTGCCCTGTAAGACATGATGTTCATACTATTCTCAAAATGTTTTCTAAGCCGCTCTAGTGCTGCCTGTGTTTTCAGTTTTACCGATTCCTGACACCTGGTCCCAGGCGATGTCCATGGCCAGGTGAGCCATCTTGGGTCCCACCCCTGGCAGGCGGATGAGCCCCTCCACGCTATTGGGGATGTCCCCTCCAAACTGCTCCTGCACCATGGCCGACGTCAGCTTCAGGTATTTGACTTTGGTCTAAAGAGGAGTCGACAGAAAGGAACAATCTCACTCTGGTGGAGGAAAACAAAACTCATGAAATTCTGCTTGTAAAGGGCCAGTGCTGAAATACATAGGCATGTTGCTGAGAGGACAACCCACTGGTCTTCTGATCTGCTTGCGCCCCCTCCTGTCTGAATATCACAACAGCACCAGCAGATCCTACAGATTATTTATTTTGAAGTTCAGAGAAAGTCCATCCAGATCCATTTAGCAGACACTTTTACCCAAAGCAGGTTGGGATTCGAATCCCTGACCTCATGCATTCCAAGCGCATGCGTCAACCCTCACTGGACTTGTCTGTAAACAGCTGATGAGGAACACGAGGGTAGTTAGTGTTACCCTCCAGAAGCCCACAGGGTAGATGAGCTTGCCCAGCGTCTCGTCATCCGTGTTGACGATCTTCTCGGCTGTGCAGCCGTGTGCTCGCAGCCTCTGCATGGCCGCCCCCGTCACCTGGTCCTTGGTCTGACTGGACAGCATGAGAGACACCAACACCTGGAACCGTCTCACCTGTGCCGCCACAGAAAGTCACACATGCATTTTTCACTATCGGCTAACTTTAAGAAAAAGAAAAAAAAGATTTAAGCCACACCCACATGTGCAGGAGCATCCGTGTCGTAGCATTTCTCCGCCCCCATGTTGTCGACGGGAGCGTCTCGGCCGCTCCTCATCTCACGGATGAAGCCCAGCTGTCTCCTCCAGTCGTGAGGCTCCCAGTGTTCCGTCTTCACCCGTGACACAGCGGCTTCATCTGGGTCATATTCCACTTTCAGCTGCTGCTTCCTCCTGCGGCCTTGAGAAGAGAGAGGGAGGGAATCTGCCTCTGCTTTGGGCTGCACACAAGCCTGATGGAGGAGCTCACCGGACCCACCTGAACCACACACACACACCAGAGGATGAGACGTGCATCATACATCTTCTTAAGGAAAAGAATCAGAGAATTCATAACTCAGACTTAGGTGACATTTAAAAGTGCAGAGTGTACGATGATAGTTACCTTTGTCACGACTAGAAATATGAGAATTTTGATTACCCTTAAATGAACCAATTAATGTATATTTACGTGAGGAGCGGGTCCTCTCTACGGGGGCCGCCATGTTTTTACAGTAGCCCAGACTGCCTGGGCATATGAACACACTGCACCTTTAAGTGCAGCGTGAATTACAGGGCATTTGGGGGACTTGGTGGAAGTGTGTGCACACAACTTCCTACTAGCTATGAGACACACTATACTTTCACTGGATTTCCAAAACTTTGATTCATTATACTATATTACAATATTATCTATAATCTAAGCTCCATATTCATTATTAGATGATCATCTCAAAATAGGTATTGTTTGTGTGTTATTATACTATTTGATTGGAGGTGGGTGTAGATCATTGGTAGGGCATGTGCTTAGAATACATGAGGTTGTGGGATCAACTCCCAGCATCTCCATCCACCCTTCAGCTGGACCTTTACCTGAGGAACCTGAGATAAGGTAAATTCAGGTGGCTACGATGAATAACTTTATCAGAGGGTTTCACCAAATCTTGCACTCTGACCCTCAAAGAATGCCGGTCTATCACTAAATCCGTCTGTCCGTATACTTTTGGCCACACTGTGTGTATTGCGGTGCTTTACATGCAATGGCAAATGCAACAACTTTCCCCTTTTCTTTGATTCACCTGGCAACAATAGTAACACCAATGACATGCACGGTTCTTCACTCAGGTCTCTGATCTGACTCTGATGGGGTCAGTGTGCAGCTGTGCAAAAACCCTACCCGGAGATAAGGGGGCCGAGGAGGGTCCTGCTGCTCCACAGATCGTCGCCTCCTCCACCTCTTCCTTCACCTGCGAACACAGACCCGAAGCCACGTTCCTCCGGCTGTGGCGGAGCCTGGAGCCCAGAGAGGCGGCGGATCGGCGGCCTCCTCCGGTGGGATCTCCGCTGCCGGCGGGCATCGAGCTGCTCTGACAGAAGTAAGGCGAAATCATCCCGAAACACGGGGCCAAACTACTGACCCTCGTGTTACACAAACAGCGCAGAGGCATGAAGATGAAGTTAGATTCTCATTCGATGGTGTTGTTGGGTCACGGGGGGAGGGTTGGATCACCCTGTTTGTGTGAAACAGTAGAAATGATCTATGAAAATTCACTTATCATATATTTTTGTGACATGTATTACTTATGATATTTATGTATAATATTTAATCATTATAATATTTTATATTTTTGTTGATAATTGACCACAAGAGACCTAGAAAGGTGAGCGATATTCAGGTTTCTACTCCTCTGGCCCTGTCTAATTTGCTAAACAAAGTATGAATAGATGATTCACTTAAAGACAGAGTATGTAGGGTCTTGCCAGATGTGATGGAATTGCATTGTTGCAGCTGAACACCCCCCTGATAAAAGAACCTATAGCTGCCTGTCATCATTAAAACCTAAAAGGTGCTTAGATTGTTCATTTTGTGCTGCTGTAACACTATGAAGACTTTGACCTTTAATGAAATCTTTGCATGTATTTGCATAGAGCCACGAAAACCATGATTCACCCGTTGAATTCACTGATTGAATTTGCCGTGAATTGATCTAAAAGTGTTGCCGCAGGGCTCCACCTACAGGCAGCTTTGCGAAAGTGCAGCTTCTCACTCCCAATGAGAAACCAACTTCAAAAACGACAGCTTGTTTATGGCTAGCTGCTTGGCTAATATATTAGCATCAGTAGATGTGAATAAACACGACCTGTTCACGTTTGTTGTCATTCACAACTTGTTTACGGGACATTTTGGGCAAAAACACAAAACGTGTGTATGCTCAGCTGTTACTTTCTTATAACACCGAAATGTAGCGTATGGGGTGAGTTTATGCTTAGTAGCAACTACATTCCCCATGAGGCGGCGCGGCTAACGTGTTTTTGTAGGAAGTGCCCCTGTCACGGCATTAATGTGCCATCCGGTTGAGGAGTGGAGGACGGAGCTTGGACCAGGAGAGGCTCCGGGGCTGCACACTCACACTCACACTCACACTCACACACACACACGCACACACACAGTGTAATGTGAAAGCACACGAGCTGGAGGCTCGGCTCGGCTGCAACGAGACGGAGCTGCGACTGAACTCAACCGAGAGAGCTTCAACTTCACAGAGGTGAGGAGGGGGGCGAGGCGCGGTGTGTTTTTAAGCTAACAGACCTTGAACACAACAGAGAGAGAGAGAGGCTACTCCCCGACAGGCGTCACATAATGTTGAGTAAAGCGTCGCAAACGGTCCGGTTGCGCCATTGTGCATTCTTCGGTGTGTTCTGTTAGCTGTTCCCCAGATAACATGAGCTGTGGCCGCAGGAGGAGGAGACCCCGCACCGCTGCAGCAGCAGCTGAAGCAGCTGGTGGTTGTTGTTGTTGTTGTTGTTGAAGTGAGACAGAACAGTCGTTGTCTGTGTGCTCACCTCCCTCCCCACTCTGTCAAGTCCACATGACAGCAAATTCTTCAAACCTGCCTGCCTCCAATCCCCAGGTTTACACATGAAGAGCCCAGGACAAACTTCACTGCTGCTGGACGGTATTAGCTGCCCCCATTAAAGGTCCATAGTGCGAGACTAAGGAAAATGTATCTCCATTTTTCGTTGGCATTCATTTAAATTGTGAATGTGTACATGGACGTGTGTTACAGTATATGGCTTGTTGTGTTTACAGCCTCAGAATGAGCGTTCTATATTGTGCACCAGGAGCAGGGCCTCTTCATGGAGGCAGCCATGTTGCACCACCATTCATCTGACTGGCACGGTCTCATTGGTCACACCAAGGCCACGCCCCCTGCAGTAGAATACAAACAGTATTGTATCAAATGCATCAAATATGGTTCTCCTGCATGCTTTGTATGAAGGGACAAGGGGACAGTTCTTCAACTGCAATATGCAACTCCACCACTAGATATCGCCAAATCCTACACACTATCCCCGCAAAGGTCAATTGAATGGACTTTTGTACTAAACATTTCAAAAATGAATGCATTATGAATTTTCCATGTCCCACCCTTTAACACAATTATGTGTGTGAAATCAAATGATCACCAATGGCAACAGAATAAGGTGTGTCTTGAAATGTATAATTTCCTCTTGAATACTGCACTGAAATGCATTATATATATTGTAATGTTACATAAGGTAAATGAAATGGACAGAATGTATCATTTCACAAATACAAAGAAATTGTCTATTCTTTTTTTCCCTCATTAATGCTAATGGAGAGGAGTTATCCTCTCACCGTAAGGTCAGTGGTTCAATTCCCACCTTTTCCACTCCACATACCAACGTTTATTTGGGCAAGACACTGACCCACACATTGTCTCATGTACTCATAAATACAAAGTGCTGCGAGTAGATGCACAGTATAAATGTTTGTGTGAGTGGATGAATGTAAACTGTACTGTAAATGTCTTTGAGGGGTCATCAAGACCTGGCAGTGCTGTATAAATATAGACCGTTTAGCACTCTAACCCCCCAATGCATTGCTGTTGTCTCATCACATGTAATGATCTCTCAATCTAGCGTTATTTGATCTATCAATCTAGGGTTATTTGTAATGTGACATGGTAGAAATGCAGTAGGATTTTGAGTGCTGCTGCCTAGCCCGTCAGTGGCTGACAGACGGCTGTGTTTTGGTTGGTGGAGTTTGATTGACATGTTGGGGAAATGCTCATATCTTGAATCTTATTAGATAACTCTGTGGATAACCCTATGGGCATTTGCAATGGAACCTTTGAAGCTCACTGCGGTGTTTGTTTTGAGGATTCTAAATGTGTGTCACCTCAGGCAGCCCTCAGTCCCAGCCTGTGTGGTTCATCACCTCCAGAGCAGACCATGAATAAACAACCAAGCAAGGAGAGTCTGAAGGACAAGGTGAAGGGGATCTTCGGGCTGGGCACAGCACGTCCTCCAAACAAACAGGGTGACTCCAAGCCATCGGAATTCATCATCACCACTGACATAATCAAGGTGTGCACATGTAGCTGTGCTGCTCGTGTTTTTTGTCGTTTATCATTTTTTCCCCATGGCCTCACTTTTCACCTCTTGTGATTGTCAGGAGCTGCATCCAGATTGTGGCCTGAGCAACCGCATTCGCATGATGAATCATGTCTGTGAACTGGCAAAAACAAAGAAGTTTGAGGAGGTGCGTCTGATCCGTGTTCCTCACAGTGATACAGTTACACCCACAGTCTGCTGTTTTCTTTTTTTAAAGTTGTGTGTTTTCATGCATGTGTGTGTTGTCAGCATGCGGTGGAGACAGTATGGAAAGCTGTGGAGGACATGCTGACTCCAGAGCAGCCACTTGAGGCCAGACATGCGGTCCTGCAGCTGCTGAGGGCCATTATACAGGGACAGGTGTGATATTTGCGCCCAATTCACATGCATACTCACAATCAGTTCCAAAATGCAAAGATAATTCTTTCCCGTTTGCTGTTGTTTTTTGAAGGGTGAGCGACTGGGTCCTCTGAGAGGCTATTTTTTTAAGGTGATCAGAGATTACCAACCCTCCAACGAAGACCTCTCTGACAGGCTGGAGGTTTTCAAGGCCTTAACAGAAAATGGAAAAGACATCACCTACCTGGAGGAGGACATAGGTAAAACGCCATGGATAACTATGAAGTGCTTTCGGTGCTTAAGTGGTTCTCAATCAACCATTAAATTCTCTTTGCTAGGAAGAATGAGAACCTATATGAACCCTAACCCATGACAGAAACATTTAGGAAGGGGCTTTCTAATTGATTTGTGAATTCAGCATTTAAATATAACTTTCACTGTCAAATGCAGAGATACCAGCACATGGGGTCTTCTGTAGTTTTATGTTTTAAGTTATGATCCTTTCTTAAATGTTCACTAAGTACAATGAACACATTCAGATTATTGATATTTAAGTCTTGTGAGATGTATTTGTTGTGATGTGTGTATTCACAATTTGTAAAAGCACATGTTCTCCAACATAATTTGTGTGTTCTATTTGTTGTCTCAGCGCGCTTTGTCCTCCTGTGGATGGACATTGGCTTCACCTCTGACTTTCTGCATGTTCTTGTAAATCTGGTGAAGTTCAACAGCTGCTACCTGGACCAAAACATCTCCATCATGGTCCAGTAAGTTGGAAATACAAACAAATACACAGTATTTTATATGTTTGTCCACTTAGGCAATGCCTCTGACTAACTTGCTCTTTTCCTTCTGCAGAAAAATCTGTCTTCTATGCAACAGAACGACTTCATCAACAGATATTGAGGTTGGTATTTTAAGTTCTCATTAAGCTGGAGCTTCTCGAACTTCTCTGCTGTGCAAATGTCAGCTAAAGAACAATCAACACGCTCTTTGTTCAGTTAGCCCTTTACAATCCAACAGTACACGTTACCCTGCTCAGATGCCATAGCCACTGTTTGACTTGATTTCCACTTTTATTCATTTTCGGTGGATGATGCTGAGCTACAGCTCACAATCACTTTGTAAACTGTTACCTAAATTTGCGTTTACAGGAATTCTAACACTCTCTTTGATGGTGTGTTGGGTACAGGTTGCCCTACAGGTCCTGGATGCTGTGGTCTGTTACAACTGCCTACCCTCGGACTCTCTCACCGTCTTCATCATCACTCTCTGTCGTACAGTCAACGTCAAGGAGTTCTGTGAATCCTGCTGGAAGGTGAGACGAGAATGCACATACTTACAGTCCATGTACACAGACCTCACGTGCATTAATGAAGTCATTCTAATTTGATGGAGCATTCATTATCTCGTCTATTGCGCTATGTTCCTCCAGCTGATGAGGAAGGTTTTGGGAACTCACCTCGGCCACAGTGCAATTTACACCATGTGTCGCATCATGGAGGAGAGGTAACGTTTCTACATATTTGTTTATTGTGTGTGTATATTGTATTAATAAGCATATCTTAGTGTGGAAGTGGTATGGTTGGGCTTACTCCTTAAAAGCCTGTCATCTCCCCCAGGGTTTACATGGAGGATGCACCGCTGCTGAGAGGAGCTGTGTTCTTTGTTGGGATGGCTCTGTGGGGCGCTCACAGACTCCCTGCTCTCAAGAACACACCAACACTAGTTCTGCCATCTTTCTACAAGGTAAACCACCACACACAGGCGCACACTCGCATGCACGAGCACACAAAAATGTCGTGAAAATTGTCCGTTTAGTATTAAGCTTTGCCAATAAACATTAAAAGCAATCAAGTAGAGTAATGCAAAAGTATGCAGCGTTGGTTTGATACCTCTTTGTGTTATTAGTGTGAGACATGCACCTAATATTTTCATGTATATTCATATGTCACATAGTAGTCAGTGGGACTGAATTATGGTTAGTGTGAGGAAGTAATTGTATACATGAAGCTATGAATGTAAACATCAGTTGCGTTGTCTGATCTCCTACACAGGCCATGTCATGTGCCAATGAGGTTGTGTCGTATGAGATCGTCCTCTCCATCACTCGGTTGATCAAAAAGTACGGCAAAGAGCTGCAGGTGGTCACCTGGGACATCCTGCTGAGCATCATAGAGCGGCTTCTGCAGCAGATCCAGGTACATACGGACGTACCCTGTGTTTACACACATGCATAAGCTTCTTGCAGACATTTCCTGAAGTCTGGACGTCTCTTCAGTTTCGTACACGCAATGGCTATACAGGAAGAAGATACTGATGAAGATGTCCGTCACAGTGCCTTAGACAAACCCCATTATTTTGTAGTTGAATTAATACACCGACCTTCTGTTTTCTACAGACCATTGGCAGTGCAGAGTTGAAGGCCATCGTCTATGAGCTGCTCACGACGGTAGAGGAGCTGTACGAGCAGAACGGTTACCATGGCTCCACAGAGAAGTTCTTCAGTCTGGTGGAGAAATGTGCTGACAAAAGACCTGTCAGTGTTTTGAGTATCTGTGTCTCTCTGCATTACCTTGTCCTGTTACTTCAATCCTCCTTTTCACCTCCGCTGTACATCGTACCTCTGTTTGTTTGTTAGGATGCGTCAGTGCTGACCCTCATCTCATACAGAGCACAGTCTATCCAGCCAGCCAAGGACGGCTGGATACAAAGCCTCCACCGCCTCATGGAGAAATTCTTTAGGTAAGTCGTTCACACGATGCCGATCATTTATCGAATCCTTTACCTTTACTTGTGTTTTCTTTCTTTATGAGTCACCTAACCATGCTCCCCCCCCACTCTCTGAAAGAAACGAGAGTCGCAGCGTGATTAGGATCAAAGTGCTTCACATCCTGTCGTTTGTTCTCAGCACCAACCGACAGCTTTACGAGGTCTGTACATTCTCTATAATCTTACTTACTTTAAGTGTGTTGACAGCCAACCTGCGTGCGTGCATCTGTGTTGAGATATAAATCTGTCACTCAGTTTAATCTTCCATGTCCAATAGCTTAAGATGGCAGTCCTGTCAGTGATATGTGCGCTGCATAGACCACTGAAATGCTTCCAAATTCAATCCCCCCCTAATCGTTCCTTTGTTGACCTCCCCCAGGATGAGCTGATAGAAATGGTGGTGATCCCCCAGCTCAGTGGGATCGCTGAGGACCGTGACCTGGCTGTTAGAAAACAGGCCACCCAGCTGCTGGTGGACCTGGCGGAGGGGTGCAACACGCACCATTTCACCAGTCTACTGGACATCATAGAGCGGGTACGTGGTCTCATTTAAACCCTCTGAATTGCTTTTATTTTATTTTTATTTTTTTTACTGACATGAGAAAAGTAACAGTGTCTCTTTTCTGTCTAGGTGGCCAGTCACTCCCTGGTGTGTTCAGGGCCCCTGGAGGTTTCTGAGAGAGACCCCACAGCAGAGTCTCCTATGGAGGACGTTAGGACTGCTATACTGGGCTTGCTGGAAATTCTGCAGGTAGACTGACCCTGTTACAGCAGTGTAGAGGTGCATGCAAGGCTATGTCAAGAAATCACAACATCACTGTTTTTTGAGTTAAAATTCAAATACTGATGATTTTATTTCTTTAAATTTGGATGATCAAGTTAGAAGAACATTTGTCATATGGAAGAGCAAGTGCGTAATAAAAATGGGTCACTCACTATGAGATGTTTCTGACAATGCAAAACAAAATCACTGTTTTCAGTGTAAACAAAATGATTAATTTATTCACTTTTCAAAACCAAAAAAATAGATCAAGTTTCTTTTTCCAATAAACTTTGAAATTCAGTTCATGCGACGAAAACGTGAAAGGATGTTTGATATACAGGTTAATCTGGAACGGCACTGCACCCTCATGGGTGTGACTGTGTGCAAAACAAAAATAAAGAAAATAAAATCCAATATGTCCATAACAAAAGTGATCTACTTTTTTTTCTCCTCTGGCAGAGTAAACTTTACAGTCTACCAGCCAGCCATGCTTGTCGAGTGTATGAGTTGCTCATCAGCCACCTGCAGCTTCACTACAAGAACAAGTACTGTTCAGCTATTGCCTCAAGCATTAGACTACAGGTAGGTGGGATTTATGCTTATACTTATGTCACTCTCTTTCTGGTTTGTAAGGTAATTTCCACTTGATTCCATTGTCTCCGTCGTTCTTCAGGTGTTTGACTTCTTCCTCATGATGCGGGCAGATTCTCTTCACCGTCTCGGGGTCCCTAATAAAGATGGTGCCATGAGGTTCAGCCCCTACTGCTACTGTGACGCAGGGTGAAGACACACATCCCCCTCTCTCCCCATCTACCTGCAGCTGTTTTTCTCATAATGTAGTATATTAAGTGAGAAATATTGAATGTCTATATTTCTTCCATTCAGAGAACCTGAAAAACGAGTTAGTGAAAAGAAGCCAACAGGTTCAACTTCTCCTCCGACCGGTAGCCCAGCTCCCCCTGCTGCTCCTCCACCTTCAGTATCCTCCATTCGATCAGCCTACCTGCCCTATGCTCCTGCCTTCAGTGTCCTGCTGCAGTGCCTCAAGATGGTACACACACACTCACACAGACCCCCCCCCCCCCCACAACACACACACTGTATATATCTGTAAAGATATGAGACATTTGTTGGTTTGGTTTTCTTGCAGGAGACTGATTGGAAGGTGTTGAAGCTTGTTCTGGACAAGCTGCCGTGGATGCTGCAGTACAAAGTACTGCTGCTTACGTCTCCATGCAGTTTGGACCAGCTCTGCTCTACTCTCTGCTGCATGGTACTTCGATTTAGACATTTAGAAATGTGAATTTGCCTTCGCATGAAACGATGCTCATGTCTTCATCTCCGTGCCTGTAGGTGACAGATCGTCTCATCTCAGAACGCCTGAAGAAGACACCGGAGGGGTTTTCTCGCACTGATGTCCAGCTGGCTGTGGTTCCTGTCCTCACAGCCATCACCTCCTACCACAACTACCTGGAGCAGTCGAGACAGGTATGAACCCAGGCCTGTTGAAGGAAAAGGAAGTAAGCTTGTTGCACACAATAAGTATAATCTGCATCAGCCGTTATGTTAAAATGCCACCTGAGAAAAGGTAATTTGACTCAAAGCACACTTTCGAAATATGTAATCATGTAATCGTTGTTTTCCATGCGCAGAGAGAGCTGGTGCAGTGCCTGGAAACGGGCCTGATTTACCGCTGTGCCAAGCAATGTGTAGTGGCCCTGACAATGTGCACGGTGGAGATGCCTGACATCATGATTAAACTCCTACCTGCTCTTATCGTCAAACTCACCCACATCTCCGCCACTGTTGCCATGGCGTCTCCGATGCTCGAGTTCCTCTCCAGTGAGTAGCAACAGCTTTTCATCAAAACGTCTGCACTGCATTGTTTCTTTGCCTTTGCTCCATGTTCGAGGTCACACGGGATTTTCTGTCACAAAGACGATGTGCGAGCTTGAGCTGTTCTTTCTTCCTTTCTGTGTCACAGCTCTGGTGCGCCTGCCTCATCTCTATGCCAACTTTGTAGCTGAGCAGTATGTCAGTGTGTTTGCCATCTCCCTACCATACACCAACCCCTCCAAGTAAGTGCTCACCTACGGGTGCAGGTAGACATGTTTGATCTTCGGAAGCTCTGACACACTCTGACCTGTTTGTCTCCTCACACCCCTCAGGTTTAATCAGTATATCGTGTCACTGGCCCACCATGTGATTGCTATGTGGTTCATACGCTGCAGACTTCCCTTCCGCAAAGACTTTGTTCAGTACATCACAAAGGTTTGTGCTCTTCCTAAAATGATTGACTCTGGGTTTTGTTATTTTGTAGTATCTCTGTGCAGCTGTGGTTTGGGGAGGAGGAATTGTGGAAACTGTGAGTTTGTCTGTACTTGTCTCTGAGCCGAACACACAGTTCCCACAATTCCTCATTCTAAACCATAGGAGAATGCCAGTAATGTACGTTCTGCATAAATGCATGGTGAATGATAGACGGACAGTTTTTTATTACCCAATTCTAATCATGTGGCATTCATAATTTCCTGATACTCGTCGTCTTTTGACATTAGTGCGCCAGACTTGTTGGAAGTCGCACAACAATCATTTTTCTTATCTCCTCCCCTCCAGGGTTTGCGCTCCAACGCCCTGCTGCCATTCGATGATGGACATGAGCAGAGTCCATTCCGAGCTCGAAGCACCAGCTTGAATGAACGACCCAAGAGGTAAAGCGCACATTCGCACACACCTACACACTGATGTACAAACCGGCAACACTGCTCACTGCCCTCGTGGCCGTTGTACTGCAAGACAGACGGGGTTGCTAAGGTAACGGGGGACTCAGCATGACTGATACTGTGGTGTTATGGTTACAATGACTCCTCCTAGGTTGCCATGGTGATCATTAGTGCATTAATTTATTCTTCGTGGTTTTTTGTGTTTGAAAATGTGTTCTATTTCAGTTTAAACATTTATTCATACCTTAATTTTTTAGATTTCACCTCATTAAAGATACACAGAGTGGACAGAATAACACAAACACCTGTATAATACCATCTCAGCAAAGGCTCTGTGGCCTGCCATCTATTCTGTGGAAAGATTCTGATTTAACCACGTGTTGCTTTTACTTAGTTTTCATGTCTTAGATAGGATCATATTATATTGTCCAGGTGTTTGTTATTGTGTCCAACACTGTGAGACGTTAGAGTTACAAATCGAGCAGTCACATGGGTAATGAACCGTCACGTATTCTTCTGTGACATCGTAAACATCGTTCTCACCACATGATTTTCAGTCTGATGTGCCAGTTGTGTAAAAGCTGTCAGTCAGAACGCAACCTATTTGGATGTGTCTCAACACGTCACGATGCCGGTAGTCGCCGGTCAGTCACAGAGTCTGGATTTCTCACTATCTAGAAATATAATTGGATCCCATGTGAATTCCTGTAATCTCCAATCAATCAGATCGCAGGGTGGAGTGAAATGTGTTGAAGCCTCTTGCAGTAATGAGGGGACCCCTGACCAGTTTTGTTTTTGTTAAACACGTCTCAGTAATCAGGGAAAACAAGCAATAACCGTAACACAAAGTCAGTACGGCTTTTAAATGCATCAGGCTTGAGTTTGAGTTATGCAGCCGAACAAAAAACACCTTGAGCCACTCAGGTGTTTCATTTGTTAGTTCGACCTCCATAAATCCCAACGTGAGACGGAGAGAAAGCTGTTAGGTTCTTCCTCAGCAAGGCGTCATTCTCATCTGTCCATGCGATGACTCCTTTCAGCTTTCTGTGTCGAAATCAGGCGAGTGTTGTACAATAATATGGTGCAATGTAAACACCTAGAAAATAAATACCAGTTTTGACCAGTTCAGCCTCTTAACTTAAAGGAATAGTGTGCAGCAGTACTTGGTGCATTTGTCACAAAAAAATGCTAATTAGAAAAGAAAGCTATTAGGCCAACCACGAGCACTTACCTGTCCAAACGTGGCCTCTCCGAAGTGTCCCATACACATTCAAAGTGCGTGTTTGAAAAACCCCAAAACCAATATTAAGAATACTGATCAAAAAGTACTGATGTTGTCTGACATCATAATGAATCCTGTGGGCGAGCCGCTTCCAATAACCAAGTAGTAGGCTGATATTAACTCTCCTCCTCCTCTTGCGTCGTTCAGTACAACATGTATGAGAGGATAATAGAGCAGCCTCTTTTCCCGTTTTCTTTTCAGCCCTTCTGAAACAGTCTTGATCCCCACACTTCATAAACCCATAACACCCCCGCTGCTGTTGCAATCCAGATACATCAGTACCTCTGCAAACATCATAATCTGCTTATCCTCTGTATGAAAACCCACTCTCAGTGTCTCATATTGTGTTATCATTTGTTCTACCAGTGTTCTCTGCTTATGCTGCTCATTGTCCAAGGCTGGGTGGAAGTGCTGCATGTCGGACTCTACATTTCAAAAGACTGAAATTTGAATAAAACTACTGGTTAAATTGAAAAATATTTGCTAAAGATTCTCAAAACATATTTTTTCCAAAGTTATTTTGTATGTGTTGAGTCTGGTCCTGCTGCGCTCCGACCCTCAGGTCAAACCCATTTCATTTTCAGTTGGATTTCTTTTTTATTTTCTAACCTCCATGAAATGAGACCTGTGCTGAGTCCATCCCTACTGTCCTACCTCTCCTGTATGAGTCCTTGGCTTCACTATGTACCTGCTGTGTGGAATAATGTTTATTTTGTTGCTGTCCTGAGAAGTTTGTGTGCGTGTTTTTGCGTGAAAACAGAAGCTGTGTGACCCTTTGCCGTAGCTTTGTCTGTTTTCCTTTTTCGTTTTGATGTTTCTATTTTTCTTACTTTGCTCTCCTGTAATCTGAGTCATAGTTTTCACTGCTGTTAATTTTCACCTTGTTTTGTTTTTCTTTCAATTCTTCATTTGACCCCCCCCTCCCTGCTGCCTGCAATTGGGTGCTGCGTTGTGGTTGTGGTTTTGGGGGGTGGTCGTGTCACCCTGGATCCTCCCTGTATTGCTCCTGACCCCTCCCCCTTCTGCCCTTTGTACACCCCCCCCCCCGCGTGATGTGTGTGCCCTTTGTCCCCCCCCCCCCCCCCCGCGTGATGTGTGCCCCATGGCGTTCCTGCTCGTGTTGCTCTGGTGATGATCCCTCCTGTCTCCTGGTTTTCCTCCTCACGCCATACTGCCCTCCTCCCCTTTTTATACTCCCCAAACCACTTCCACCTTCCCGATGACCAACCCCCCCGTCACTGCCCACCGCCACCGTATTGCCATCTGGTGGCTTTTCCATGTCCCCCTTGCCACGGCTACTCATCACCGCCCAGTCTGCGGGCGGCAAAAGTGGCGAAGGCGGCGGCTGCGGTAGCCAATAGCAGCAGCTCTCCAGTTAAAGAGCTGAGGGACCTGTCAGCCATGGATGCGTTCCGTTCCCGCAGCATCAGTGTCTCCGAACATGCGGTCCGCAGGTTAGAGAAGAGCCCTCTGGGTAACAAAACAAAACAACCAACAACAACAACAATCCAAACACTTGTTGCTTCCTCCATGGGATAGTTGATGGGGTCTAGGCTCATTGTCATGTGGGTCCGTTGAGCGGGCGTTGGGTGGTTTGTTGCCAGGGAAACCTGGAGAGGGTGGTGCATGCTGGAGGAAGGTTTGTGTTTAGAACTTTTTGGTTTGTTTTGGGCTGCGATCAAACACATGCTGTGTTTAGGTTTTGTTTTGTGATTTGCTTTTGCATGCAGTGTTTGCGGAACACATCAGAAAACATCTCGATCCGTGTTGATGCTCTGCCCTTTTAATTTCGCTCTAACACAGATTTGGCTTTGATTTTCATTTCATTTCTTAATTTTTTTTTTTTTTTCATTAATCAATTTGTTTGTTTGTTTGTTTTTGCTGGGTGATGTGCTGCTTAATTGGCCTAACTACAAAAGCAATAGCAGGAAGGGATCTGTCGTGATATGATGATGATTGACATCAATGACAGTCACCAACGATACGACAGCAGCACAAGAACTTTCTTTGCTTGCTTGACGTGTTTTGTTTTGTTTGGCTCCACTCACAAACAAACACTGTGCTGCTCTGACCATGGCAATCTCCTGGTGTGGGATTTTAAGACTTGCTGGGCTGCTGTGAATTTTGAAAAGCGTTTTGATTACAGACTGAAATCTGTCATAACACCGCACACACACGCGCACACGCGTTCACACACGTGTTTGCCTCACTTGTCTTAATTGCCTTTGCACTTACTTTGCTGCCTGAGCGACTGACATGTGTCCGATCCATCACTGCAGTTGGCAGATGGCGTTCCAGTGCCTCAATCTTAAATATGTTGTACTGCTCCTGCCCAACAGATGGCAGTAAAAGCTCATTAGTTGGTTTTCTGAAACATGGAACTTCAAGCTGCAGTGTGGATCTGTTTAACCTGCTTCAACCACTACATGGCTGCAAATCTGCTTTCTTTCAAATAGCTGGTTTTGTGTCTTTAATGGTAACAACTGATTGACGCTATAGTGTGATGCCTGTCTCCTAATGGACGCTGGTTTCACCTAAGACAACATGACCCTGAAGCTCGTCAAGACACCAAGTCAAAATAGTTTCAGCAGCTACATTTGAGATGAAGTAAAGACTCCAAAGTATGATGAGTAATTAAATCACAAATACTAGAAAACAGTCAGCACTCTGCTTCACTGTGAGTGAGTCATGTTGTCTGGAACTTGTGTCCATTAGTCACTGATTTAAGAAATTAATATGATCGGTGGAAGGAAAAGGTAAGTAAAAGACGTGTGGATTAGTTGTGATTGTCTTGTGCAGGGACTTGGTATGAGTGACCCATTTCTTCCTAAACTTTTAAAATTCTAATATAGACAGTGATGATGGATAATTCGAAACAATGATACATTCTAAAAGAAAAACAAAAATCTAAATAATAATTAAATAAAGGTAGTGTGTGGACTTGAGAGACATTTATTGATGAAGTTGCTGATGACTCATTCATTCGAGACTCATTCAGATGTAGTGAAAAATGCAAGGTGCAGGTGGTTATAAAGACATCAGTGTAATAATTTCATATTCCATTCTTACCACGAGGAATCAAAATAGATGCACCTACAGTTGCATAGTCATCTGTTTTTGTCTCCATCTCCTTGTCCTCGTTATTTCCCACCGTCTGTTTTTCTGTTGCGGATGATGACAGAATACATGTCTTACCTTCAACAACGCGCCCCCCGTGATGAACGCATACATCTCGCATCGCTTATGCTGAGTGCGTTTCCCACGTGCTGAGCCAGCATGGCTTTGCTCCACATTCCCATGTCTCTCAGCTCCGGCTGAGGCCCCATCTGTAAATGCACTTTCACAGTGATTTGCACGCAGCAACAATTGTTGTGAGTGGCGAGATGTGGCCCTGTCCACAGTGCCTACTGATGGAGAGATCTGATCGAGGACCTCCTGCAGCTCCTGCACGCTCATTTATGTGCCGATCAGTGCACTGAGGGACATTTGGCGCCGTATATGTCCCCTCAGCCTCCATCCCAGAGTTGACTGAGATTGGGGAAATAAAAAATGAGGTGTGACCGCTCATGTGGCCACTTATATCAAGTCCCAGTGTGTGTGCTTGAATGCCTTACAAATGTACTTACGGTTCAAATAAACGTGTGGATGCATGTGTGTATATTGTATAGTGTTTGTTTTGCATGTGTAAAGTTAAAGTCAATTGAGTGACTGTGTTGCTCCTCTGCATCTGTCTCATTTCACCTGTACACTCCCAGAGCTTGCATGCCTCTGTGTGCACTGACGACTCGTTAGAACAACAACAGCCTGCGTCCTCACTGCTCTGTGTCTCGCCGGTGCTAATCCCCGTCTCTGTTTCCTGCTGCAGGATGCAGACCTCCACCACCACCTGCAGCCTGGGCTCCGCTGATGAGAACGCGGTGACTCAGGCAGACGAGGGGCTAAAGACCGTGCACCTGGAGCTGACTGAGACCTGCCTGGATATGATGGCACGTTATGTGTTTTCCAACTTCTCCGCACTTCCCAAGAGGTTGGCAACATTTTTTTTTTTTTTCCGCCGTCTTTGTATGTTTTTGTGAAGTGTTGGAAGATGATTTCAGAGACACTGCAGTTTTAAAGGATTTCACCTTTGGCTTTCCCCTTAGGTCCCCCATAGCAGAGTTCCTGTTGGCAGGGGGACGCAGTATGACCTGGCTCGTTGGAAACAAACTGATTACCATAACAACCAGTGGAGGGATCAGAACACAAGCGCTGCTTGGCCTGGACATGTCCGAACGTCTGGGAGGAGGAGGGGAAATGACCAGGTGAAGCATGGTCACGCGCACACGTGCACACACTCTCTTACACACACCCACAAAGTCTCATTTGCAAACACTCGGACACGCGCTCATTCACTCACACACACTAATGCACACTCCATCACATCCATCAGATTTGCATGCACGCACAAACACTATTCTTTTAATCACATTTGCAGAGACATTCATTTGTTCCCACACTCGCAAGCCCATTCTCTGATGCACACACTCTTCTTTGTTTACTCCTGCAGGTCAGATCCATCATTACACACCCGGATAACTAAAGAGGCTCCAGCCAAACTGGAATCACAGTCCAGCCAGCAGCAAAACAGAGCCACGCGCATACGCGTTCGTTCCATCTCTGGTAAGAATGAAATGTCTCCCCTGGCAGTGAGCACACATCTCTGGACTTTGTACTCATCACCACAGAGGCAACTTATCTTGATTATTGTCAAACTTTATAGTAATGGGGACTCAATGGTGACACAAATATGAATTGCGCCCGTTAAATATCTGGTAAATTCTTGCGTTAAAAAATCCTCTTCATGGAGCAGCTTTCGTCCTTTGTTTCCTCTGAGGTTTTGATATCATAAGGTAGCTTTTATCCTTCATGAGTTTGCAGCCACACACCTCTCTCTCTCTCTCTCTCTCTCTCTCTCTCTCTCTCTCTCTCTCTCTCTCTCTCTCTCTC
>JAFBJT010088140.1:0-27532 GCA_016785325.1 Chascanopsetta lugubris
ACACACACACACACACACACACACACACACACACACAGGTACGTTTGTCATTTTTAATAAAGTTTGATTATCAACAGAGGAGTTGTGAACAGAAGATAATGGAAAGGTCATGAAGTTTTATGGATTAGAAACGTTGACTTTTGGACGAACAGAGAAACAGAGTTAATGTAAATAAAGAGAAAGAGAAGATTATAAAAGTCGAAAATGGCCGAGTCAGCGCTGTGTATGAAAATCATTCAAATCAAAGACTGTTCAAAACAATTATAAATCGAACTAGGTCAACTAAAAATAAATACAAATAAATAGATCAAAATGAGTTAAATAAAAATAAACAATAATAGGTTCAAATAATTAATACAAAAGAATAATAAATAGGTTACGGTTAAATAAAAAATAAATAACTCAATGAAAATAGGAATAACAGAATATAAAGATGGACGAACCTGTTCCTCCTGCGATCATCCCCAGGTGTTTGAACCTTCGGACCTTGGCCTCTGACTTCTTGTCCGGTCTGATGGAAAAGTGACCTGAGCGAGAGAGAGAGAGAGAGAGAGAGAGAGACAGACAGACAGACAGACAGACAGACAGACAGACAGACAGAGATAGAGAGAGGGAGAGAGAGAGACAGAAGGAGAGAGCGAGACAGACAGAGAGAGGGAGAGAGAGTGTTCAACAGAGCCACAGTGACACCTGCTGGACACTGACAGGACGCTCTCATACCCTTCCCCTCGTAGACCAGGAGCCCGTTGGGACCCCTGAAGTCGATGCTGTCCCCGACCCTCATGTCGTCCAGGTACTGAGACATTTTACCTCCGTCTGGAAACGAGGGATGAGTGTTTTTGTAGTAAACCTGAGGAGGAGGAGCCACGAGAGGAGAGGTGGAGGTTTACAGGTTTAACATTTACAAACAATAACTATGATCAAACATGAATATAAGAACAAAAAGTCAGGATTATGCAAAACATATTTTAAATACAGACACAATAAACAAAACAAAGTAAAGCAAAATAAAAAGAACCTTGATAAAAACAAAACAAAAAGAGGTTTGCTCTTCCTGTCGTTCATCTCGTTTGTGTTTTTGTTTGTGTTTGGTTTGTGTTTTTGTTTGTGTTTTGTTTGTGTTTTTGTTTGTGTTTGTATTTTTGTTTGTGTTTTGTTTGTGTTTGTTTGTGTTTTGTTTGTGTTTTTGTTTTTGTTTTGTTTTGTTTGTGGTTTTGTTTTGTTTGTGTTAGTGTTTGTTTTTGTGTTTTGTTTTGTTTGTGTTTTGTTTGTATTTTTGTTTGTGTTTTGTTTGTGTTTTGTTTGTATTTTTGTTTGTGTTTGTGTTTTGTTTTGTTTGTGTTTGTTTTTGTTTACCTTCACCACCAGGTCCACGTGTCCCTGGTCCTGGTCACTGGACACAGGTGTGTAGGCTCTGACCACCAGGCTGCCGTTCACCTTGGCCGACAGGTAAACGTGCTGACCTGAGCAAAACAACACCACGGTGAATCGTTGCTATTATGGGATGGAACAGAGAGAGGGTCCATGATGTGGAGGTGAAACCAGGTGAAGTGACGGTTTCGTACCGACGGGCAAACCCAGGATGTGATCGGAGGAGGGCAGAGCGAAGCGGAACTTCTTAGTGTCGTGACTGATCTCCTGCAAAAACAAACAAACAAACAAACAAACAAACACACACACAAACAAACAAACAAACACACAAACAAACAAACAAACAAACACACAGACACACAAACAAACACACAGACACACAAACAAACACACGTCAATTCCAAACTACAACCAACCATTTTTATTTTACTTTTAAAATAGTGGCTTTGTTTACATGTAATGATCTTTAATCACCATCTCCTCTTCCGCGAATTGTTCAATTTGTATTGATCTCTCAATTTAACGATTTAAAAATACATTCGACCGATTGATTTAAAACAGTTCCATTTAAACGAGTTTAAATTGACTGAATGTAGATGTTGTTGACTGAATGTAGATGTTGTTGACTGAATGTAGGGGTTGTTGACTGAATGTAGATGTTGTTGACTGAATGTAGAGTTGACTGAATGTAGATGTTGTTGACTGAATGTAGATGTTGTTGACTGAATGTAGGGGTTGTTGACTGAATGTAGGGGTTGTTGACTGAGGGTGAGGTGAGGTCACGACCCTCTGACCTGTTTGTGGACGAGGGTCAGGGCGTATTTGAGGGCGGAGTCCTGCAGAGTGACGGGCGGCTTCTTCTTCTTCTCTCCTCCAAACAGGAAGTAAACCAACGTCACCACCAGCACACACACCAGCGCCGCCGCCACTCCGATCAGCTGTCAGACAAACACCAAAGATATGATTTTACACACACACACACACACACACACACACACAGACACACAGACAGACAGACAGACACACACACACTCACACACACAGACAGACAAACAGACAGACAGACACACACACAGACAAAGTTAGGCAATGTAGTACGTTAGATAAATGGAGTCCGAGTGAAACGAAGGTAAAAACTTTATAGAATAATGAAAATAAAGAGACATTTAAATTCTTACCTGATCCATCGTTTGAAATGAAGTTTGTCTGCAAACTCACTGCAATGAGCCTTTACTCTCCCTCTCTCTCTCCCACACACACACACATGCATTCAGAGTCCAGGGCCTGTGAAAGGGGGCGTGGCCGAGCACTGGGAGAAAGGTTGACATGCAATCCCAACAGCCAATCAGAGCGGAGAGGTGGTCGTGGCCCTACATGGGACAGAGGTAGTGAACTGCACAGGCGGGCAATCACACCACGGCACGAGGGGAGGAGACACACACACACACACACACACACACACACAGTACATACAGTATATGCATATGAGACCCTGAGGGTGAAAGTACTTTTGTTTAAGACAAATATTCAGTGCAAATAATAAATAACGGATTCACTTCAAAGTCACTGGAATAAAGTTTGTAAAAGACTTCCTGTTTATGAAGTGATGAAGTGAATCAGTGACTAACGACGAGGAGGGAAACATTTAAAGACTTAATGAACCAAGGTCACGTGACTGCAAAGTATAAAACCTCTGAAGACTCCTTTACTTTTTCATCTGAAAAATGATGTTTCTGATGGTTGGAGAACTTAAAGGGCAAGTACGCGCAATTTCAACGTCCAACTTGCATTTGTCAACAAGTAAATATGAGGATAATACTCTGAGCTTTAAAGGTGCAGTGTGTAGAATACTATGATGTCTACATTAAATAAAACAGGAATAACACTGTGCTAAATGTGTGTGCAATGTACAATAGCATGAGGTGCCCCTCCTGCAGTAAAGGCAGAGTGTGTGGGCGTTAGTGACACCTAGTGGTGAAGTTGTGTGTGGGAGTTGGAACACTTGAACTCTGGGGGGCGCTATGGAGTCTCCAGAGGAACAAGGAGCATAATTCAGACGTTCTTCGGTCCAGAGTCAGAGACATGTAACAACACGAGGGTCTCACTTTGCCCTGAGGTGTTTCTTTAAAAATGGGCGTGGCCATCCTCACTTCAAGCTAAGCTAGATTCATTATTTTTAGTTTTCATTTCATCTATTTATATGCATAAACTTATATTCTATTAGATGTCACTAAATCCTAAACACCGTACCTTTAATTCCACATGCTACGAAGCTGAGTATGTTCAGTCCCTCCACTCTGTCCCTGAGGAGTGTTCACTCACTCTGACCACCAGGGGGCGCTGCAACACACTCATATATATTTAAAGTCATGAAGACGCACAGGCAAATGAGATGATCACACACAGAAACTCACTGGCTTCCATTGCAGTTCCTACAGTCTGCCACTAGAGGGGGCACTGTATCAATATATACCTGTGTCCCCTCACACACACACACACACACACACACACACACACACACACACACACACACACACACACACACACACACACACACACACACACACACACACACAGAGCTTCCTGTTCAGGAGTTTCCACAGAACTGACTAAGGTCGACTCTGCTCCATTTGTCCATTTAAACACTTTCTTTAGACGCATGTTGAAGATTTAAAGACGGATTTTCCTTCTTTTTTTCTTTTACATTTTTTCTATATATATTTTTTTTTATTTCCCTAAACTTTATTGTTCTGAATGTATCATTTATGGACCTGAACAACGAGACTGAAACAGAATGAGAATTTGGGTGAAACTCACGAGCTGAGGTCGAAGCAGTGACTGGATCACGTGACGTCAGTCTGTTGTTTCACTCTCACACTCACAGTACTTTCAAACATCACTTATACATTTATAAATGTGTATATTCACAACTAAATATATTTCTTAAATGTAGTATCGCCCTTCGAATAATAAATGATACATACATAAATAAATAAGATAAAATAAAATAAAAATGAAATGAAATCCTGGCCGATCCTACATGTAAAACAATAAAGTGTTGAGAAAGACAATAGTGTGAAGACTTGAGTCTCCAGGGTCACGTGACGTCATCGTCCTCATTTACTGCCGAACGATCCTCAGCCCACATGCTGACTCCGGTCTGACATGTCACATTACATCTCTAAATACCTGCAGGGCTGCCAACACACACACACACACACACACACACACACACACAAACAAACACACAAACAAACAAACACACACACACACCACACACACACACCGGTACACAGGCCCATAGCATGCAGGGTAAAGGTTTGCGCGCAGAGTTGATGAATAAACCAAACGTCCAGGACAGGAAGTGAAGCGTCACTCACCATCAGGTCTGATCCAACGTTCCTCTCCTCCACAGGCCCAACGTTCCGCCGCTCCTCCCTGTGGAACTCCTCACTTAGAACCTGCAGGAACGACAGAGAACGTCTCTCACAGCAGGTTCTGCGTCAAACAGCAAAAAGAGAGAGACTGAACCTTTAACTCACCTGTTTGAGTCGAGGGGATCAACACATGAAGACTGAGCAGAGCAGCAGTGGTCCTCATCACACACACAAACCTGGGAGTGTGTGAGTGTGTGAGTGTGTGAGTGTGTGTGTGTGTGTGTGTGTGTGTGTGTGTGTGTGTGTGTGAGGCCAGTAAACCTCGTCAGATTCGAAACTGTGGAAACTGAAGGTCAACTGTGACGACAAACACACAAACACCCAGAGGCTGTTGAACAACATCAGTCATAAACTACACAAAGAACAACTGCTGCACAGGAGGATGATGATGATGATGATGATGATGATGATGATGAAGATGAAGATGACGAAGAAAAACCTGTAAAAATAAACTTAAAAATAAACGAAAAACAACAACATAAAGAATGTACTGTTGTGATCTGAAAAGCCTTGTGGGGACGTCAGGAGTAGGTCCTCCTCTCCACCAGAGGGCGCCATGTTGCAGCACCATGTTTTTACAGGAGCTCAGAATGGACACACCTGTAGAGTTTGAATGAAGAGATGGCACCAAAAACTGCACTGTACCTTTAAATTAGGTGCTGATTTAAAAATGTTCATCTCTAAAAAAATGTTATTGGTAAATAATCATATCTGTATATTTATTGTACACATATGTATGTGTACATGTGATTCTATGATCAATTCAATCAAAATACAGATAAGATGAAATAGATTGAACACTGATTACAGATCAGTGTGTGTGTGTGTGTGTGTGTGTGTGTGTGAGCCCTCGGGGGCTCCGGCTCTAAACCCTGCTAAGCCCCTGGTTCCTGTTTGTTGAGCCCAGCGGTTCCCGGCTCCGCTGGGTGTGCGCGGCTGCTCGTCGTGACTCACTCACTGTTTGTGCACGGTTGCCACGGTGACCGTTGCTACGCGGCTGTTGCCAGGCGTTGGACAGAGAAGCATGAAGCACAGAGGGGGGGCCTTTACCCATTTCTACTGTATTTGACCTGTACTTGTTCTGTGGTTTGACTCTGGATGATCACGTGGTTTTTACTTTTCCAATCCAAACTCCTCTGATCCTGCTTTTTCTGTTGAGGTGCCAAAAATAAGTTTTAGGAGAAGAGACATCGAGGCTCGGAACACAAACCTCAGGTGTGAAAGGAAACCTGGCGAGTCGCTCTGAGCAGCGAGTGAACGAGGGCGCGACACACCGAGCGGCGGCTCGTCCGTGGGACTCAGATCAGCAGGAGGTGAAAACACAAACGCTTCACGTGAGAATGAATCAGTCTGAATCCTGATATAATCCTGAATGACGGCGTTAAAGCCGAACGAAGCGTTCGACGGCCTCCGTTTAATCCGAGGGGAAACGGGTCGACTCGGGACGACGGAACCGCCGCATCACTCTCCACGACCACAACAAAGGTGTCAAACAGGAAGTGGATTCAACCGTTTATTCCTTCTTTTTGGTTTACAAACAAAGGCACCGTTGATTTGTTTTTTCCTTTTCTAACTTTTCAGGAAGTTCGACGCCGACACGTGACTCGTGTGGTACGATCCTGTACTTCCTGACTTTAACAGCGAGCACATGGAGAAATGAGTCGGTCCTTCATCTAAGAATCACAACAAAACTTGACCTGAAAATAAGAGCGCGGCGACAAAACGTCGCCATTCACCACTTTGAGAATCGACCACACAACCCTCCGATGAGCCCAATAATCCAAAATACAGGCGATTACAGTTTAATCTGTGGTTTGAGAGAGACTGCAGAGAGAATCCAAACTGCAATGTTTTACATTCAGGAACATTTACAGTAACAAGCATCGTATTAAAGTTATTAAATCCGCTTTGAATATTCTGATTCATGAGTTATTTACATCCGCACACATCAAAGTCCATTTTCTGAGTCTTTAGCTAAATAGAGATGTACACAAAATAATTTTTCTTTTCACATTGTTTAGTGTCAAAAGTTCAGGCACAGTTCGCACTCGCACACGCCGATCACATGACCAACACATGTGGGGAAATGGCAACATGGCCGCCGCCGCCGCCAAGAGTGAAGAATCACATTCGTTAACAGACGACAAGGACAAGACACAGGAGGTGAGAGAGGTGGGAGAGGAGAGAGAGACAGAGACGGTGAGGCCCGGTTTGTTTTTCATCTCTGGGTTTTCAGTTCGAGAGCAGGACTTTATTTATTTATTCCTTTTTCTACTCGTTTCATTTTGACGCTGCTCAAGTTCAGATGAGCTCAAACCTTCATCTCTTGTTTCGCGACGTTGATGCTAGCATGAAACATTTGCTCTTGAATTTCTTCTTCACCCCTCCTTCTCTTTTTCCACTCAACAAAATCCATGAAAATTCCTAACCAATAGAATTCTTTGTTGCTCCGACCTTTCTGCTACTTCTTTCTGCGCAGCTACGTAGAAATACACGGCGCCTACGCCGAAAATACTACGTAGATAATTTTTTTTTCAATATTTACTCATTCAAACTACGATTGTATCCAAGCAGTTGCTCGCGTTTGAAGTTAGCAGGAGCGGCGGTTAGAAACGAAACACAAAAACAGGAAGACGATGCCAACTAGTGGCTTGGAGGAGAAACTGCAAGGCGACACAAACACCGGCACTCGTCCAGAGAAGTACAGGAAAGAGTCCGGCAGCTTCACGGGAGCATAAACCATCCTCTGCTCTTCTTTGCTTCGCGTGGGCGGTTCCCTGCTCCGAGGTTTTATAAACGCGAGCCGAGCAAACGCAGCGAGGACGAGAGGTTCCACTCATCAACGTGAACCTGACGTCCGACTGGTTCGAGGACATTGATCAACTGACGTGTAGAAAAAGAAAATATGCAGGAACGTAAGGAGAAGATCCAACAGAGGGCGCTGCACACGTGCAGAAGCGTTTGGTGAGAACAGGAAGTGAAGGGTTTGACAGAATGAATCCATGTTAAGGTATTTTGAATTCCTGCTCTCTCGCTGAAAGCTCCCGACTTAGGATCTAAAAACAAACCCTGAGCCACGGACCCTCCTCTTCAAACATCAGCAGAGTGAAAAGTACAGGTCACCCTCAGGTGTGTTCACTTAAGACTTCATGTGGCTTTGAAAAGAGAATCCTATGAAAACTGAGGAATGCAAGATGGCGAGGGAAATGACAAAGGAAACAATAAAGTTACAATTCTCGCTGCAGCTGCTGCCGTTTCCTGTTTCCACGATGAAGCAAACTTCAGGTTTCCAAACACAAAAGAGGAAATAGGGACCTGAAGTGACGGGACTCCGCCTCAGCTGCACCCGCCTCGTCCTCCACTGAGCTACGAGGCTTTGGCAGAGAAGTGCCGCCATTGTTTACTCAGAACTCGAGAACCGGTTCCTTTAGTAGCGAGGGAACATTAAAGGTGATTGTTTACAAAGCGGGAAGAAAGGAAAGGCAACCGAAGCTTGAAAACTTCAGGTTACTGATCTGTCCAGAGGTGTGAGTGAGTGTGAGTCATGAACGTTGGGTGAAAGGAGTCTGGTTTGAAGGATGAAGATGGATTGATTACTCCTCGCTAAGCGGGAAACCTTCGCTTTTCTCAAAAACATCTATAACCTTCAGAGGGACAGGAAGTAGAGAGCAGCTCCAGTTGACTTGCAACTCTGATAGAATCCAATTCATTTCATGGAGAATGCTGAAGCTAGCCAGAGCCACGGGAAGAAACCTAGCCCGAAGAAACAGGAAGTGAGCGGGACAAACCCCGACATGGCCAACTAATGGATGGGAGGTGTAACTGCGCTTGCGCCGACACGTTCATAAATGAGGTTTGACACGGAAAAGTATGAAAATCTGGGATTTGAGACACAAACAGCAGTTGAGGCAATAAAGAACTCTCTCTAACGACACGTATAGAAAAAAACACCCACGAGGATCAAAGAAGGATGCGGAGACGGTCGGAACCTGCAGCAGCTTCATCCAGTGCATAGCTTCAGCCGAGCAGCCAGGGCGGCGCCACAGCCACAGCGGGTTTACAGGAAGTGCTCCGGAGTAAAGCTGCGACAGTGAGATATTCAATCCATGCTCTCCACAGAGATCGTCCCAGACAGGTGATGCTCGTCCAGCGGCTCCGCAGGCGTCCAAGGAGTTCAGTTTATAGATGCCCCCCCCCCTCCCCCTCCCCCCCAGACCTCCGACTCACTATCTCATGGTGGAGGAGGCTCTGAAGTAGGAGAGGAACTTGAAGCAGAGGCTCACCACAAAGTACCAGATGTTTCTGGCCATCTGTGAGCGGGCGATGAACACGCGCCAGATGAGAACCACCAGGACGGTGTTGAAGGTGTAGCGGATGTTCCTGAGCCTGAGGAACGGACCAGAGCACAGTCAGTCAGAGTGGAGATGTTCCACCGGGCCTCCACTGCTCTACTCCTTTCCTTAGCTCTGCGTTTGAGGCTTAACTCAACTCTGATCTGGAGCTTGTCCTCCTGTCTGCGTGTGTGTGTGTGTGTGTGTGTGTGTGTGTGTGTGGTGTAATGTTTATATCTGTGGCTGCACACGTCCTTACTTGTTGAGGTGTTTGCGAGCAGCAGGAAGTCCGGACAGCTCCTCGTTCAGAACGTACTTCTTGGTGCCCATACAGTAACTCTCCATGTACTCGGCCCAGTGCAGCTGTCGCACGTCGAAGTTAAACGCCTGCAATAAAACAACATGTTAAACAATAACAATTATACAAGAATTCTGTATTTTTGTGACTGATTCATTCAAATTTTCCTTGATTTTTTTGATCAGTAAAAAAAAATATCCAAAATACATGAATATATATATATATATATATATATATATATATATATATATAAATATGTCTTTGTGTGATTGACAACATTTTTCTGTATGCAAAAAAGGACCAGGACCACAAGGACGGGACATGTAAGTGGTCTCTCACTGCTAAAGGACCTAAAGGTGCAGTGTGTAAGATTTACTGACATATTTGCATAGATGATGTTTCATCCTCTAATTCCTGCCAAAGGAAATGAAAGTAAGCATTTTAATTGACTTATAAAATACTACATATGAAAAACAAAATCAGTAAATACTTCATTTCACAGAACAAGTGGATCACTCTGTCCAGTGCTTCCCTCAACACAACACATGAGCGTTGTTTGACAGGAACAATGAGTCTGTGTTACGACCACCGAGGAGTCTGTTCACACACTTCAACGGAACAAACCTCCTCTTTCACACACACACACACACATTCTTTTGTCCCCAGTTCGTGAGCAGAGGACGTGGACACACCGAGGGTAGAATGACGACATGGTGAATAATGAGGCTGAAGTATCACACGTTACCTTCTTGTCCTCTGGGCTCATCTGGGACATCAGCATGTTCATGTTGTCCACGTTCCACACCCACGAGTGACTGGTGAAATACTCCAGCACCATCATGGCTCTGTGGAGCCGGGTGATGGTCTTCATCATCCTGGGAGATGATCGAGGGAGGAGAGGAGGGGGAGGAGGAGGAGGGAGGAGGGAGAGAGGAGGGGAGGAGGAGGAGAGGAGGAGGAGGAGGGAGAGGAGGAGGAGGGAGGAGAGGAGGAGGAGGAGGGAGAGGACGAGGAGGGGGAGGAGGGAGAGGAGGAGGAGGAGGAAGAGGAGGAAGAGGAGGGAGGAGACGATGGAGGGAGGAAGGAGATGGTTGAGAAGGTCCAGAGAGGACGTGGACGGATGATGAAAACCATGTTATGTTTCATGGTGTTTGCGGGAGAGAACAGAGGAGAGAGAAATAAAAGAAAACTTCATTTTAAATATTGAAAGAATGAAATAAACACAAACACATGAGCACATAGAACTGGTTCAATGGTTTCAGTGAATGATCCGATTGGACTGTTTACACTTTGATGTTGGTACATTTTGGACACATGGTGCAATGAGCTTTTTAACAACTTCAAATTGAATTGACATGATTTCAATGTTTCACACATTTTCCAAATCGCCGTCACAGCCTTGTGAGAGGTTTGAATAATTTAACTTTAATCTGACTGGATTTAATCTGAGTGTGAAGCAGGAGGACGAACAATCCACTGGTAAACAGAGCGGTGAACCCAATCCAGATGAACCAAAGCATGTTTGAAACTAGATTACTGTCTGGTATGAATGAAAACATCCTCCTGTGGACACAAGGGAATCCAGTTCATGTTTTCAAATGTTTGTTGAAACCAGTTTAAACGTTGAATCACAATGAGTTTTAGACTGTAAATAAAGATGGACGACTCAATAGTTCCATAAAGTGAAGCCAAATCATCTCAAAGCCCCCTAGTGGCTGGCTGTGGGATGGGTCATTGATTCTCCCCTCCTCCAGAGAGTTAATACATTCTTGTTTTCCCAAAGATGATTTTAGGTTCAATTTGGATTCTTTCCTGATAATCTTGGTTGAACATAATAACTGGATATGAAATGGGTTTCAAACATACGGCCTGTGAAACAAAACCGGCCCCCCTGAGGGTCCAACCAGCCCCCTGAGGGTCCAACCAGCCCCCCGAGGGTCCAACCAGCCCCCCGAGGGTCCAACCAGCCCCCCGAGGGTCCAGTCTGCTCGGCCGGATGATTCTATCTATGTACAAGATTCCAGAGAAGATGTTGGTTGAGGAACTGAAGGCATGAATCCATCTTTATCATTCAGTGGGTCAGTGTCTGAGGAGGAAGCAGCTGGATTGATTATCGCGAGCGTTATCAGAGGATCTGAGTCATCAAGCTGCACATCTTTCAACTTCTCCAATTCCTCACATTATAACAAAGTAACGACGTCAGGTTCAAAGAGTTGAACTCGGCAGCTTGATGAGTCTCAGATTCCTCCGCTCACGGTGAGCGACTGAGGCTAAGTGATGAACGTGCACGTGGATCAGCACACAGATAAAGACGGCTGGCGACAGAACCCATTCAGATCAGATCACATGAGCAGAGAGGGAGTTCACCTCTACGGCAAATCAATTTCACACGCCTGAACTCCATGTGAAATCAGCCGCCGGGTTTTGGAGGAGACAGAGAAGCAGCAGCAGCAGCAGAAAGTGAAAGGAAACGAAAAAGGAGGAAAAACATGCGAGAGAGAGAGATCTGATTTCTTTTCCAGTTTTGATTGACAGCTCGCTAGAATCTCCATAAAAAGTCCAATGGTGCTTCAGGACTTCCCATGATTCAGTGGGGGGAGGGGGGGGCAGCAATAACAGAGCACTCACACATACATGTTGCTTTAACACCTGGGGTTGGGTGTGACTGACAACTCTCCTTCTTGCTAACATGCTAGCACTTTGTGCGATGCTAACAGGAGGCTGAGCGCTTCCGCCTCCTCTCGCCAGGCTCAGTTTGAAATTGGACGGCAAACAAATCCCATTAGCTGATGTCCGCGCTTGAATATTTCATCTGTGACTTTGGGTGAAAGGTGCGGTTTGGCCCCCTGCTGGATGGACTGTAAAATGGCACTGTCATTCCAATGAGCTGTGAGACCAAGCGACAGGAGCGTCACATCATTATGACTACTAACGTAAACACACTTGTTTCCAATGATGTCATGACGGCAAGATGGAGTACTAATGTCTCCTGCAGGGGGCGGTAAATGCACTGTAAACTATAATGCACTATTAAAAACAACATTCGGAAGTCTATAAAATGTGTTTGTTTAAATTAGCAAGTATTTTGAATTAGCACTGTCTAAGAATAAATGTTGTTCAAATCAACCGCAGGAAATGATCAAACGTGAATTAAAAAAAAACAATCGACAGATGAACCCACTATCATAAGCGTCCTTGGTTACCACACTACCAGCAAGGACTTCACAACAGTCTACATCTGCAGGTTAAAGCCTGTGAGGAGTATGTGTGAGCACTCTGTAACGATGACATCATACTCAAACAAAAACTGCACCATCCACCTGATGCCAAGTTCAAACACAGCAAACTGCATTTTCCTCTGTTCCACACCCCTTCTCCGCCCACCGTCCCACAACAACCCCAACCAACGCCAGGGTGGAGCCGGGGGGACGCGTGGGAACACGTGGGGAAGTTGGAGGCTGAACTGCCACGGTGGGGGAGAGAGAGCAGGTGGAGGTTTGGGGGTGTGTGTGTGTGTGTGTGTGTGGCGGGGGTGGGGGGGGTTGCTTGAGGAGTTGGGGGCAGGTCCAACCTTACCGGGGCTTGCAGCCTGTCAGCCAGAGATAGCCGTCATAGAGCAGGGCGGGCAGCGTGTGGCTGACAGTGGTCCAGTACTGATTAGTAAAGGGGTTGGAGCGCAGATTGACATTGGGCCTTCTGAAGGCCTGCTCTAAAGGATTGGTCTTGAAGGTCATGTTTATACAGTTCTCTGTAGAGGAGAGATCAGACAACCACAGCACAAAGAGGACACAGGTAGTCGGCATTGATACAAAGCAAGACGCAGGCACGGTGACCCCATAACCACTGCTAGCTCCTCTGCAGGACCTGGAACCTGCAGCTAGCAGAGTTTATTTCCTATTTCAAAACAAAAAGGCCCAACACCTGCGTTGGGCCCCCAAACTCATCCTCCACCTCCGATCCATTTTTCAAACAAAACAAAAACGGAGCTAGCGGTGGGTGCTTTGGGGACCCAAGTGAAAACATTGCAAGTAGCGAGGTGTGTAAGAGTGTAGAAGCCAGCACTGCCCCCTCTGGTGTGGGGGGAGCAGCTGGGTTATACACCCTTCACCCCCCCGCTACACTCAACACAAGCATCGCACTTATTAGCAACACTGCAACTACGATGTTAACCTACGACACTGGCAGAAAGAGTTAAGCAGCAGAGACGCGTGTACATGTGGGCGAAAGGGGATGGAATTAAAAATAACAACAACAACACAGGAGTGCTCCATTGGCTGGCGATGAGGTTACCTGGGCTCTCGTCCAATCAGCCTGAGGTACAGGTCATAGAGGAACGCCGGAGCCTTGTGGCTCACGGCGATCCAGTACTGATTGATAAGGTGATTGGATGTGAGATTAACATTGGGCCGGCGGAAGGCCTGCTCGAGGGGGTTCCTCTTGAAAGTGGATATTACATGGTACTCTGAGAGACAGAAGGTTGTTCAACACACACACACACACACACACACACAGTCATCAGTCAGCTGGACGTTTGTTTACATCCGTCTAAACCAGCCGATCTACTGCAGAACACAATAACTTTCACATTTAGTAAAACATTAACATGCCAATACAACAATGGTAAAAAACTGCAGTTTACTGGTTCATGTGAGTTAAAGGTGCAGTGTGTGAGATGTGGTGACCTCTAGAGGTGAAGTTGCATGTTGTATCCATCAGCTCACCCTTCTGAACACGAGGTCGACTTCAGTTGTCATTAAAACTGTTTAGTACGTCCAAGTTAACTACTGTAAAAACATGGCGGCCCCCGTAGAGAGGATGCACTCCTCATGTAAATATACATTAAAGGGCTCATTTCTGGACAATGGAGAATAAATACAACATTTAGGCCACGATGCATTTATGTAAATGTCTGTATGTTATTGTTGTGTAATATTTTTTTGAAGTGACAGAAATCTTACACACTGCACCTTTAAATATAAAACCAGACAGATTTGCTGATATTGACTAACAAAAATGTTTCTATGCTATCATAAGCTTGGCAAAGCAATGACAGTACATTTAGCTTGTATGTAAACGAATGTATTTGTCAAATAGGTGTGATGTAAATGGTTGGGTTCCATCTAGTGGTGAAGTAGCATATCGCAGCTACTCCCAAGCATGTCGGAGAACCTACGGAACAGTTTTATTCCCCAGTATTTAAACTTTAACGTTTCAACTCGGTGGAACTCTGTGGATGTGAGATGAAGAAAGACCTAGATTCTGCAGCTGCACCCACAGGTAAACAAAAGGTCCTGGTGAGGGTGTGGCAGGCGGCAGCATAGATTACCCTCAGGGGGTGTAATCTGACACCGTTTCTATTCTCCAGGGATTTTTAACGAGGGCATGATTCAGAAATCTTACCAACTTCTCCCCAGTGGAACGGGTTGATCCCGCCCGTTGTGCAGTTGTACACCAGGATGTTTTTAGGCCTGCGAGAGAGAGGGAACATTCAGTTCTTGGAACCGCCATCAAAAGAAAACCTGGCCATGAAAGTGAGAGCAGGTTTCCGAGTCACATCGGTGCCAACCTGTTGCACCTTTGAGATCCAGAGAGCCAAGCTGCTGCCAGAGTGGCGTTGATGACCACGTCGACGGGCACCAGATCTGCCACGGCATCGTTTGACGCCCTCATCGTTCGCAGGATCCCCTTACCGGCCTGGAGAGGGTTCAGGGAGGGAGAGAACACTGAGCGTACATCACCACATCATCAGACATCATTCAAAGCCTGCTGTACTTACTGCGATGAATATTCCACTGGGCCCGTTGAAGTTATCGATCCAACCCTGAAAATGAAGAACAACATGCTCTCACGGGACGTTTGTGTCTGAATAACGTCTCAAACTTTCCTAAAACCGGAAATCCAGCAATCCGGCTGCTCTCCACAGCGCCCGGCTGAGCGCAGGAAGGTGCAGAGGCGCTTCTTTACCGCACATTCCTCACATTCCTGCTCTCCCCATCACATCATCACCACCGTGTTCACGGCTCAGCGGCGCAGAACGCCTCAGTGACGGCGGCGTTGAGGCGCTCCTGCTCTCGGACCAACACCAGGGCTGTCAGAACTGGGTCTGCGCAGCTCCGACAAGAACCTGTTTAAACTCCACAACTAGATCATATGGCGCTGCATCTCAGAGAAGATGGTTCTGATTCAGGTTGATTATTTACGTTTGTATCGTCACTTTCACAGGTTGACTTGCGCTAATGTTCATAAAACACATCCCTTTACACAACAGCACCTCCTTCCAGTTTTTCACTTTGTTTCCTTTAAATATTCAGAAACTATATTTAAATCAAAGACTTGTTTTATGGAAATCAAGGATCTGGCAAAACTGTACTACCACTTTTTTGCCACTAGAGTGAGTCATGAGCGCCGCAGTCGAAAAGTGCTTTTTCACGACTCACTGGGAACGGCTCTTTCCAGCTTGCACCGACGATGGAGGGTCTGACGATGGCGACGTTGAGGTCTCCGGCCTCCTGCTGCACCAGATACTCGGCCAAGGCTTTGGTGTAGGTGTAGGTGTTGGGACGCTCTCCGATCAGCTTGGGCGTCAACGTAGCCACCAGGTCATCGTCCATCCAGCTGGAGGAGAAGAAATGACTTTAGTCCCATTCTCAGTAGGAGCTTCCTACGATCAGCGACACCTGCTGAAATATGTAACACAGCTCACACACGGCCCGAGGATCTCCGTCGAATAATCTGCGCGTTATCCTCCAAACGCTGAGTTTCACAGAAAAGGTCTAGAGGACTCTGCATACATACCATAATCCCTCAGCATCACTTTACTAATCCCTGCTCCATAAGCAGCTGAGAGCAGCAGCTGAGAGCAGCATTAGTGCCACCAAGCAGCCATTTACTGGACCGTCACCGCGCTCCCACATTAATCTGGATAAGACCTTCCTACGTGCTTTTAATCCCTCCAGCAATCAGAGGAACCACTTCATCGCACGCCACTGCGTCTGTGCTGTGAGTGGAACTGAAACGGGAACTCCTCCACTCACTCCAGGGTATCGATGAGCCGGCGGTAGTCGACGGGCGGAGGGTAGACCACCTCCTCGATGAGCTCCCGGTCACAGTTGGCGTAGGCTGTGGAGATGTGGATGAAGATCTCCAGCTGCTTCATCCTGTGGGCCAGAGCCAACATCTTCTGTGTGGCCAGGACGTTCAGCTGCATCGCGTCTCTGGACGAGAGAAGAAGAAAATTACTCCATTTGAAGAAAAGACTGAATGAGTTCGACCAGCTCCCAGATGGACGGGCGGAAATTGTTGGATTATCAATCATCAAGTGAAATGTCAAAGCAAAACAACTTGAAATTGAATATGACAAACTAGTCTCAGTTTGGGGAAGTGTTCAAAGAGCATTAGGGAAGTTGTGAAAACCACTTGTTGTGGCAGCGAAGTGTCACTGCTGCAAACATGGCCCCACTCATGAGCGAGCATCAGACCCCAAACAACAACACAGTTTTAGAAATTCAAAAAAGAGCCACTCGTCTCCAAAAGACTCCCAATGTTAAGCCTTTGCCGATATTGCTTGGTCTCAATCCAGAGATCGAGCTAGCTGGCTAGCTTTAGCATGGAATTATAATATCATTTTAAGCATGAAATTGTCAATAGTCACTTCTAAGAGCCGACCCCACCCTGATAGCGGCAGGTTGCAGAATGTGTAATTGTATGAGCTTCAGTAACAACCTGTGAAGTCAGAGGCATTAAAAAGTGATTTCAAAGAGTAGAAAAAGTTATGCAACGCACCTTTAAAGCAACACTTATTTAACCTCAAACAAGCGAGAGAATGACCTCACATTACATTCCTCTCTGACTCTGGTTCTGATGTGAGGAACAACAGGATCAAGTCTGCGAAGTTGTTTACAGATAAACTACAATAACCTTTCGCCGTGTTATGATGTCATCAGCACATCGAACCCAGAGTACGCTTCTAAACAAAGTCATCGATTTTTCAATAAGTCCATCGGTTCATCGGTTCTTGAGTTCAACAGTGACGTTTTCCTCGTTACTCATCCCGTGGCTCCGACCCCCCGGCCCCCCGGCCCCCCGACGCAGACCCAGCTGACTTCAGAAGCAGTTTGCCTCCCTCATCGACTGCGACTCACTTGAGCGGCTCGTTGAAGCGGATGGTGGCGGCGCAGTGGAAGACGATGTTGACGTTGTCAGCCAGGACGCTCTGATCCTCTTTACTCAGATCCAGCTCCGGCAGAGTCAGGTCACTGCTCACTGCCACGATCTTCGCCGCAAAGTCCGGCTGCTCCGCCTGTAAGCGCTCAAACAACTGGAGCGCAAACATGGAGGTACAGCAAGTTACAGGACAGTCAACCGGGAATGTGCATATATATATAAATATAAATCATGAGGTATAAACAGTTCTTCTTTGATCAGTGACCTCTGACCTTGCAGTTGACCATGTCAGCGACGCGGGCCTGAGCACACTGACCAGCTTTGGACCGGACCATCACGTACACGAACCTGACCTCTGGACACGACCTCAGCAGCTTCTCCAGCAGCACCTGTTGGGAGGGAGGAGCAGTGACTCAGCAGGATGTCTGGCGCTGTCCAGTCGTGTGTTTAAAGGACACCATGACCTTTAAAAACAGATCCTTCCAGCGCCAAGGCCAAATCAACCTTTCTACCTCGTTCAAAAAAACATTTTGGAAGCGTTATTGAGGTAGTGCGTTCAAAAGGCCACCGTACCTTTCCCATGAAGCCGGTGGCTCCGGTGATGAGCACATTTTTCCCTGCATAGTATTCTGGGATGTTCACCATGATGTCTGCCGTCCTGTTGAGTGAGAACCTCAACACTGCTCCACCTGCGCAGACAAACAGCAGAATACATTTGAAATCTGAGGGCGACATCGAGCCTGGACTTGTTTTCAGACAGAAACCGGATCATAAAGGACGGCGGGTGTTCAGGATTCTCAACAGGTTTAAAGGTGCAGTGTGTAGGATTCTTACGGATTCTACACGTAAAAACAAATATGTTCATTATTACATTTTTGTTATTGTATGCACCACACAACTATTTAGAGTTTTTGCTTCCTTCAGATTGAGCCTTTAATCTTAAATCAGAGCAGGTCCTCCTCTGTGGAAGCGGCCATGTTTCTACAGGAGATATAAAGAGGATATTCAGTAGCCTGCAATATACATCACCACCACCAGATGGCACTAATTCCAACACAAACTACCTTTTATTGGAGGCATGAACATCAATATAAAGCTAAACATATAAGTGGTTTATAATAAAACTCAATATAGGATAACATGGTTCTATTTCTGACACATACAGGGAAAAATAAAAACAGGTAAATAAGTATTTCTTCCGAGTATCAGATGCAGTTTATAAATATTTTCATCATGTGTGTACTTTTAATTCAGCAGTACATTTTGGCTAAAAGAAGAAAGAGTGTACATAACAATTTCTAACTGCAGTAATGGTGATGTCTTTGAAATTTATTTAGACAAATATCATTACCATCAAATCTGAAATATTCAGATTTCAGAAGCTGGAGCTGAACAAAAAACTGCATTGTGTAGCCCGTTAATATTTTCATGATCAAACTAAATCCAGTGAAATGTCTGAGCAGACAAATCAAACAAATAGCTCTTATCATTGTTGATATATGTAGAGTATGAGTTTATCTAATCTCTCAGTTCGCTTCACACCAAGTTAAACACTACTCCCGCTGATAACAGGTCACCGAGGAGATGAACTCATCGAAACATTAACCCGAGCACTTCTGTCCAGTTAAAGCTGCCCCTCTGCGGCTGCAGTCCGGGACAGAAGCACATCGCTCACTTCACCAACATCAGGAGTGACAACACGAAGTCCTGGGCAGTGAAGAGCATCCACGCACACGTACACAGGGGTCCGGGGAGCGAGCGCACGGACGAGGGGAGCGCAGGTGCAGATGAAGCAGGAGGAGCAGACAGAGTCAGCTGCCTCCACGGATCACGAGTTCACGCAGCAGAAGAAGAAGGCTGTTCTTGTGCGAGCGGAGGTCAGAGGAACCGAATCCGACGCCAACGCTTTCCACTTACAGCCCTGTGGGATCATCACCTTCATTCTCCAAACGACATTAAAGGTGCAGTGGGTGAGATTTGGTGAGATCTAGCCGGAGAGTTCCAAGTTGTATCCCTTCTGAACCTACGGTCGACTTCAGTTGTCATTCAAACTCAAAAGATCTTTAGTACGTCCACTCTGAGCGACTGTAAAAACATGGCGGCCCCCGGAGAGAGGCCCCGCTCCTCATATAAATATACACCAATGGATTCATTGGAGGGAAATGGGAACAAAAATAAATTGAAGTCATCATTGTTTTGTAACATTTTTTTCTACCAATAGATTAGACTCTGTTTTACACACTGCACCTTTAAAGGTTGTGGGATGTTGTGACATCTATTGGTGAGGTTGCGTGATGCAGCTGTTTCCCCCTCACCTCTCCCTTCCTCCTCCACCAGGTAGGGAAACTTTCAGTGAAACAAATCTTTAGACTGTCCGCTCTGTAATTGGCCGTCCAAAATGGCCGCCTCCGTGGAGGGGGAAATATAGAGGTCTCACACATGTTGGTGATGATAATACACATAGAAACATTTAGATATTTATTTCATATTCGATCTCGACAAAAGGAAACTGTGTCACGCGAAACGTGGACATTTAAAGGGCAGTTCCGGGGCGTTTGCTGGAGCCTCTGCAGCCTCCTGGTGTCACACAGCTCAACCTGTTATTCAGCTTCACACCGAGACAGTGGGCTGTGTGGGACGTTTGCGTTCAGACTCGTTCACACACTTGTGAAGAGCGAGGCTGAAACCTCCTCCGTGTTACTTGATTCGAGTTAAAGTGGTGTAATGTGCTACTATGACAACAGCACGACTCCGGTTGCGTGGGCTCCGTTGCCCCGGTGGAACGGAGCAAAGAAACGAGCGCTCCTCCGCTGTGCCGACTCGGGCCGACGCTGCAGATGTACCGTTTGCTGCATCACGTCTTGTGCCAAGTGGCGTAACTCTGACGACGGCCGAGCTGCACTCTGAATGTGGAGCAGTCGCAGCGCAGAGTTCATGGAGAGGAACCAGAGAGAGGGAAGATACGAGCATGAAAACCGTGACTAAGTAAAGCCAACCCAACGCTTTGCCAATGAAATCGATCAGTAAACGGCCTTTAATAAACACATGTATATCTGTATTTATGTTTTGGGGGCAGTGGCAGAGGAGCTAGGACCCTCGTGCCCCCTCTTGGATCAGCAGTTGACTTGACGAATGGACGTACAAAAGGGTTTCTCATTCAAGTTCGACATATTCAGCTGGATTCTCGATTCACAATTATTTTTAGTATAATCTATGGTAGCCCAATTACTTTTCACATTTTTTGACATCCAAGGAATTATGGCAATACTTTTAAATATTCATCTTCAAATAATTTATGGCCTGTGATTAACAGGCACACCATGTGCCAAGTTGCAGCCGGCAGTCAATGAATAACTATGTGTACCAGTTACAACCTGAAAAACAAACAAATCTTGGGGCCATTTTGAAACTGATGCATGTTCACATACAAGCGCACGTACAAGTACAAGTAAAACACAAACCAGTGCAGGAATTGTGTTGCGACTGGCCGATTTTTAGAAGTGTTGACATGACATGACATGTGATGCAGAAGAAAGAAAGCAACGCTAAAATATCAGAGTCCAAAACACAAACAGAAGAAGAAGGAACATCTGCTGCCAAGCTGAACAACTCCTGGCTCCGGAGCAGCAACGACGTTCCTCGATGCACATTATGCGCATCATGAGTTTGCATCTGTTCATCGAACGGCTGCGAGCAATTATTTTAGAACAGGTGATTCCAGAGATAACTGACACCAACCCCAACGTAGGACCGCAGCCTCGCCAAAGATAAACACGTTTATCTTTCAGACAAAAGATACTTGAATATTCCCTAAGTGGATGAAAGGACAGTATCTGACTCACAGGCTCCCAGGCACAGAAAGGATTCTCGGTTCCAGACCATTTCACTACATTCTTCTGCTTGGGTACGATAACGCGTTTCAACAGCCCTTTGTTTGGTTCAACGGGCTCGTCTATAAGCGATTCATTTCAGGCTCGCTTTGGCTAGCCACCGAAATGCTCGACAAGTTCTCCGACAGCGAAGCCACAATACCGTCGACCCAACGACAGCTGAGCAGTGACAACATCTTTGGCTGGGAGAGTTCTGCGAGCCCGTGGGCTGATTCTGTCTTCACTGCCAAGAGTTTACTGCAGTTCATATTTCTCACTGCTGCTTTGTCTCCACACTTCAGACCTTCGTGTTTGTCCATACCTTCACACACACAACTCTCCACTCGGTGCGGCCTGTGATGGATGGCTGCTGTTATTGTGGCTTGCGGTCAGACAGGCAGAAAGCCGATCCCCGATGCTACAACGTCTCGATGAATAATTGATCAAACGGCATTGTAAAGCTTATATTTAGCACCTCTGGCTGACGTCCAACAGTTTACAGATAGATGAAACTAAAGGCTTTGACGGCAAGTGGTCTCCAGGAGGGAATCACTCTGAATGAAGTGAAAACCAACTCCATAGTAGATGGAGATTCCTTTAAAGAGAGATAAAGAGAGTTCGAGGCTGAAAAGACTCTCCACAAGACTCAGCGGGTGAGTGGCAAACGAGTAGGGAAATGGGGCAACGGCCAGTTGCAGATGACTGCAACAACGCCAGCGGCCATGCAGCCAGCTTGGCATTTGTTTGGTATAAAGGCCCCTGAGGTCCCTGACATCTGGGGCTCTGCAAGTCCCTCCACAATCTGCTGCAAAGGTCAACTTTGCTTTGTCTACAGTGACCTGATAAAGATGGACCCGGCGGATGATAGGTCAAGACTCGAACGGTGATGTTCAACATTAAACTGAGGGCAAACGGCAGCATCCTGTTCCCAGTGATGATGTTGCCACAACACGGCGGCTAAGTGTCAACTTGTCTTACAGGTTCAATCCACCTGGAGAAAGTGAGGAACAATGAGGCGAGTCACGCCATCACATCACGGAGGAGGAGACCAGCATCCAAATGTGCAGCACCAGTCAGGCGGACATCTTTTTGCGGGTAGTGATGTCAGCGTCATTGTTCAGTGGCATGAATCACATGTTATTAATATCTACAAGTATTAAAGCCAATGATGTTTCCATGTCACACCCACACACTGTCACGGCTTTGATGCAAATAACGCAGCATAATGGGATTTGAACAAAGCACATTCAGTCACATGAATAAACGAAGTATATTCTTGGATTCTGAAGCTGCTAGCTAATTTATTCGCGGGTTGATTCCCAATCCTGTAGAATTCACAGTCTTTCAGTCACAAGTCGTCAAAGGGTTTTCTTGCGTCTACTGTGTCACAACATTTCAACCAGACTGGAATCAGCTTCCGAATAGATCTCGATAGCTATGTATCTAGATTGCGTCGGAGAATCCATCAATTCATTGCCATGTCATGGGTCGGGACTCGCCAAAGACTCAGCTGTGTGGTGGAATTTCACATGGCGCTGCAACATGGTGGTGTCCACACAGAGGAGCACATCCTCATCCAAGTGCTTAAAGGTCTCATTCTAATGAAAACTACAATTCATACATCCACATGATGTTCAAACCATTCAACTTTCGCAATTTCCATGAAATTTCGTTTTTTTCAATCGTTAATACTTAACCTTTAAAATATTACATAATTTAAATATTAGTTGTAATTATTTACATTTCCATTGGCAGAAATTGAGGATATGTTTTAATGTTCATCACCCTTCCCTTTTATGTCTATGCCATACCAGAAGTGCGCGCTATTGTAAGAACATGTGTGTACAATATGGCCGCCTCCATGTACAGGGACTCCTGCCAACTGTAAGGTTCTCAATCTGCCTACATGAAAACAATAATTCTCAGGTTCTGATATGAATAATAAACATGTATATTTTTTGACAGTTGAAGTAGAAATAATTTACACATTGCACCTTTAAATGTGGAAGAGTGGAAACAGACGACGAAGAAAAAAAAGTAGAAGAAAAAAAGAAAAGGAGGGAAAACAAAGAGATCCCGTGATTGTCATTTTACAGCTGCCTCTCATTAACGGACACACACCGTCCATTTATCACACTGCTGCTCTCCGACGCATCTTCTTACGTCAGAACATTCAAACTAACACTTGACGAAAAGTGAAGCCTCAACAGAAAACGAAGCTGAAACAGAGAGGAAGAAGGAGGAGGAGGAGGAGGAGGAGGAAACGACGTAAGAAAGATTCGGATTACACTTCGACACTGAGAGTTACACATCAAATTAGGCGTAACCGTGTCTGTGAATGTACGTAGTGTTCCGCCCTCTGTCATTGTGGCGCATCACTTCCTACACTAAACTGCGTTGAAGAATACAAAATCTGTTTTTCACGGAGGATGGAGGCTACGTACCCGAAACGTCGACGTCTCCCCCGGCACTGGAACTTGAGAGAATCCCTGTGTGTGTGTATAATGTGTGTGGTGTGTATATGAATGGAAGTGTGTGTGTGTGTGTGGGTGAGTGTGTGTATGTGTATGTGTGTGTGTGTGTGTGTTGGACCGCTAGGAGCGACAGGAGGAGGAGTGGCGGAGACAGAACAGGAAGCAGCCTGATGAACCGCCGTGACGTCAGCAGCACACACATAGAGGGAGAGAGAGGGGGGCAGGAGACAGAGGTCTCACTCTTCACTGTTTCACAAAGATTTTCAAAGATGAAACTTCTTGGCTTTAGTGACATCCAGAGGTGAAGGGGCGTATCGCAGCACCTTCAACGACTCCTTCCAACAGGGAGGAGAAACTCTGGAAGCTTCAGTTATGGTTAAAATATGTTTAGTTCATCCTCAGCGTGCAATGAATGGGTTTTTTAATTAGGTATCAGATCAGTGCATCTGTTCCTGGAGTGGGCGGTTCATCTGAGTGCAGTCTGTATCACAAAGGTGTGGCCCGCGGGCCGCTGGTGGTCCATCAGTGATTCAGAGTGGTCCCGAAGCCAAAATATGAGATTCTACAACGAAATGAGGAAACAAATGAGGCCTGTTTATCCGTGTTCAGAATTTGCAGGACAACGTGTGGTTTGCAGAGGACAGACCTGGGCGTCGACTGGAGCTATCCCAAAATATTTTTCTTGCATAAATTGAAAATATGTTTCCATATCTCAACAATGCGTCTGTGTTTCCCAGCGATACTTTAACGTCACCTTGTAACATTTTTGCATCACCCTGAAACACTTGCGCACACACCAGAATACTTGTGCATTCCCCTTTAAAATACTACTTTTCAAATATTACTGCATCACCGAAAGTATTTAAATTATTCGTAAGACTCAATCATTCACTGTGGTGAATGTGTGCGTGTGTGTGTGTGTGTGTGTGTGCCGGTTCCCCTCAGAACATCACTTCCAAATCTCATATTCAAAACAGGCAGAGGTCTGCTGCCCTCCAGTGGTCAGAACTATGTACTGCTCCTGCTCTCATGGCCTCTCATTGGTGTCCTGGCTGAATGAATCCACAGTGCAGCTGAATTAAAAGAAAAAAAAGTTATTTTATTACACTCATGATATACAACACATGTTAGATGATGCGTCAGTTATAAATAAAGCAGCGCAGGTCCCGTCCTGAAGCAACGTCCTGTCCTCTGGTGTCCGGCAGCAGGCCAATCATCAACCAGCATGTCCGTGACTCCAGGACATGGTTTTGTCGTTAAATATAAATTCCTTCCTTCAGTTCTCTCATCCACACACAGATCCACGCCTGTCAGACAGAGGGGGGAAGGACTTCTCAGAAAACAACAACAACTCCGTTTGGTCGTGTGCGTAGCTGCACGAGTGATGTTGGTTCTCACCCGTGAGGTCGACACTGGAGGTGGTCGGCACAGGGGCAGTGGTCTCGGGGGACGTCCTCGTCCCAGGCCAACATGTCCATCAGCAGGTTGGGGTAGTTCAGGCACGACTCGCCCTTCCCTGGTTTGGGATTACACACCGGAAACAGCAGCTCTGCAGCAGGCAGCAGAAACACAAGTTAAAAAAGAAGAGGAAAAGGAGTGGGCGTTGGCCTCCAGGGGGCGTGAGCGCGCACCTCGTTGGAAGGCGCAGCACAGGTCCACCCTGCAGTCGCTCTGACTCTGACAGATGCTTCCCTCTGCTCCTCTGCTGGCGTTGGACGTGCACTGACCCCACACACACAGCTGCTCCGAGCAGCACTCCTCATCCTTAGTGCAGGGCTGAACACACACACACACACACACACACACACACACACACACACACGTTGTTCAGGGCAGCGTTAAATAAAAGAAAGAAACTACGTGATTCTCACCATGTCTGTTGGAATGCAGGGGAGACACTTGGAGCTGTCGATCTCATACAGACAGAACTTCAGGTCTCCACAGTCCTCGTCCACCATGCACTCCTGTAACACACACACACACACACACCATCTTATTTTTATTTTCACATTATTCTATCATCTTTGTTTTTTTATTTCATTCATTTTTTTCAATTATCTTTACATATTTTTTATTTGATTATATTCCATTATTTCATTTAATTAATTAATTAATTTATTTATCTATACAGAGTCGATGTGTTCCACTCACATCAGGCGTGTTTGTTTTCACAGAGCCCCCTACTGGCAACACCACGTACCACACGTGAGACAGGCTGTGTCCTCCCTCTCTGTGGCCTGGACATGAATGAGTGTGTAACGAAGGTGACTGAGACTCAGAGGAATCTACAAACCAACAAGCCTGTAATTATTTTAACGAAAGCCAGATGACTTCACCTACGACTCCTCTCATTGGTCCACGGGAGAATTACACCTCGCTATAAAACGGATTTTTCCACAGATACAGGAAACAGACACAGACGTGAACTGAGCCACAGAGTCGGCTTTTAGGAAAGTTTGATTTCCAACCGCAAGTGGAAATCAGACACAAAACACACTTTCATCTGCATCACAGGAGAAACTGCTAAAGACGATGCTAACGCTAACGCTAACGTTCCATGGACTTCACGCTTAGAGAACATTTTGGCCAAAGACTCTGAAACCACATTCATTTCAACCAGAAGTTTGATTTGAATAGTTTTCTGAAAAATCGGTATGAGCTGGATTTTAAAGGTCCCACAAGGCAGCTGCTGATTGGCCAGTGGCCAGCAGGGGGCACTGTGGTGGCTGGAGTGACACTACATGCTCAATGGGACGAATGACCCGGAACTGAACCCGCAAACTTTTCAGCTCAAGTGCAAGGCCAGAAACTTCCATAGTCTTGAAAAGGGTCACGTGATCGATACGTTAAAAAACGATGAAAACATGGCGCCCTCTGGTGGAGAGGACCTGCTCCGCATTGTGTAAACATTCATAGAGTTATTTTCCATGCCATTTCTGGCAGGAGAATCGTACACACTGGCCCTTTAAAGAGAAAACGCAGCTCTCCTCTCCGGTGCCTCCTCACAGAGGCTGACATGTCGAAGCACTGAGTCACTTCAGATTTGATCCTGTCGGCCGCGCTGCCGGGACGACTTTTTCCAGGAAGGAAAAAAGTGAGCACTTTGTGAGCAGCTGCCAGGAAACAGAGCGACCAGGAGGAGGAGGAGGAGGAGGAGGAGGAGGAGGAGGAGGAGGAGGAGGAGGAGGAGGAGGAGGAGGAGGAGGAGCATTAACCACCTTCATCCAGACGCACAGTTTCTATAAAAACAAACGTTTAATCATGTAAACAAACCCCCGACTGATGGAATGTTGATAAAACACAGAGAGGAAGAGGAGGAGGAGGAGGAGGAGGAGGAAGAGGAAGAGGAGGAGGAGGAGGAGGAGGAGGAAGAGGAAGAGGAGGAGTCGGAGTCGGAGTCGGAGTCGGAGGAGGAGTCGGGTGCGCTTGTTTTTTCCGTTGACATCACGAGAGGACAAACATTCTGAAAGTGAGACAGTTGGATTTCTTGTTCCTGCTTGAAAACTAAAGAGGGCAGGGCCGTACATGTACATCCAGGGCCCGGGGCGGGGGGGGCGGGGGGCGGGGGGGGGCTGGGGGGGGGCATAGG
>JAFBJT010088140.1:30716-56265 GCA_016785325.1 Chascanopsetta lugubris
AAATAATACATATATATATATATATATATATATATATATACACACATGTATATATATACACATATATATTTATATATTTATATTACTTTGTAATATAAAAATAAAATATAACAATTATAGATCAAAATAATGGCGGCGATAGTGCAGCAGATTCAGAGTGATGTCAACTGTATATATATATAGAGAGAGAGATAGATAGGTAGATGGATATAAACATATATATCTATATACAGTATATTCATATATATATATATATATATATGTATACACACATATCACTTATCATCACTGCATTCTTCAAATCATCACGTCTACAAATGTACTCAAAAGTCCAGAATAACCTGAATCAAATCTGACCTCGCTCATTTTGCACATCCAACTCTCTCCGTGATCGAATGCTTTCCTCCGTCCAATCACACAGTCCTTACACAACACGAAGACGAGTCACATTCTACAACCAAAACCCTTTTATGTAACTTCTTCCTCTCGTGGGGTGAGAGCACCCCCCCCCCCCCCCCCCCCCCCCTCCCCCCCCCCATCCACTGGTCCCGAATAAATCAGTCAGCCGCTCAGCTCTGGATTCCCACAAATATTTCGGGGCTTTATTGAAGAAAGTCTCTTAGTCCCGCAATTTCCTCCGTGTGAGCCAAAGGTGAACTATAATTGGATGAGCCTTCACGTGTTTAGATGGTTTGGTGGATCAGCAGGGAGAGAGAGCGGAGTGCAGACTGCTCTCTCGCTGCTGTGGTGTGTGGGCGGGTGTCTCTCAGGGGCCGGTGCTGCAGCACTGGGAAGGACAAGCAGCTCTATTCTCGTATTCATGCTCCGAGACGTTACGTTACCGAGACAATGAAGCAGGAAGCCGTGGATGCAGCTCGTTAAAGAGTTCCTCCTCAAGAGATGGATCAAGTTGAGTCCACTTGTCTTCACGCCCTGCTGCATGACAAAGAAGCCAGAACCATGTCCCAGATACTGGTGCTGCCCTCTAGTGGTTTCACCGTACCAGCGTACAACTATGTTTGTTTTTTTTACAAACGACAATACCGATTATTGACCTGGGCCCGTATTTTGAGACTGTTTGATAATAATGAAATAAAATACTATTAGATCTTTTGAAAATATAATTTGTGATATCTTTATAATTTGATTACTGATGGAAATTCACAAAACCAGCTGTTTGAGGAACAGGAAACCTTTAAAAAAAATGTATTGATTCGATTAAAATTATAGTTAGGGTTTGACTGATTATTGATTTGTCTGATAATTATGGGCAATAATAACCATTTGCAGAATATCTGTACCTGTGTTTGTATAATAATCACTTCTAACATTAAAAAAAAAAATTTATTTAATTTTGAAATGAATCATTTTCTATACGTCTTCCTGGAAGATTTACATTTTTACCATTGTTGACATCAGACTAAATAATATAGACGTAAGATATAAGATATAGCAAAAATATCTTTAAGTACCACCATAGTCTGTAGCAGTATTGGCCCCAAAAAGTCAATATCAATTACGGCATCAAATATCTAACAACATTTCAAAAATAAAAGCCAATTCATAGTCATGACAACATTCCATTTTTGGTGAGTCTTTACCTCTTCCAGTTAATGTTCTGCTAACACACACAGTAAGCAGCTCTATCCCCCTGTGTATTAGTACAGAGTATGTGTAGTATATGGAATACTGGTCGTATCTCAGCTGAGGCAGTTTCTGATGAGATGGTGGACGAGCTCACACTCTCTGTTCATTCTCTGCAGTCTTAGCGCTGTGATCAGTGGCGGTAATTATACATGTAGACAGGAAGTGGGAAACTGTTAGAGACGTTGGCGCAGTTGCCATGGAAACACACACATCGTGTCAGTTTATTTTCAGGTACCGCTGAGATAATGGCACAAGTGCGGCTGCTATGAGAGGCCGGCTTAAGAGGCGAGAGATAAAATGAAGTGTGGGGCCCATTGATTATTATCATTGTGAATTTTTTTTAAATTTTTTTAAAGGAATTGATTATTGAGGGATGGCGGAGGTTTGCCTCTTCAATCGGCAGCGTTGGGTGGGCACACCCTGTGTGTGATATCTCTGTCCGCCACATGACAGCAACTGCTGCCAGCAGGGAGGAAAACCTCATTCCTTCCATTCATAAACATCGCACCCCCACCCTCTCCTCCCTTTCCCTTTGTGTCCCCGCTCTCTCTCTCTCTCTCTCTCTCTCTCTCTCTCTCTCACACCTCCCAGCGGAGTTGCCACTAATAATATCATTAGCGGCCCGCGAGTAGTCAGGTGCATGTGTGGCATTCAATCACATGCAAATGTGCGGTGGATTTGAGCCGGTCAGTGGAGCTGCTCTGCAGCGCTGGATAGTGGAAATGCCAGGCAAGAGTGGAACATCCTGGGGGACAGACCCATTATATTTATAGAGACCAGCGACTTGACCTTCACCGCACATGGAGCCTCAGCCATTTTAGCGCCCGGCTCCCGCTAGATACCGAGTCCGGCATCATGGATCCGAGCGGCAGCGCAGTTAGTTAGCGTCGACTTCATCGTCAACTTGTTGGAGGCTACGTCTAATAATAGCTCTCTGCAATTCCATACTGTGGAGGGACTCTGCGAGGGGAGGACACCTCAGAAAATATTCTGGGGTCCGAGTCGCCGACTGTAGAGCCACGACTCGCGCTCGGTGGATCTGTTTGAGGGATTTTATTGGCCAATTTATTAGGTACACCTTGCCGGTGCTTCTTTGTGGCGTCAATTCATCGAGGTGTTGGACACATGCCTCTGTGTTTTTGTTTCTCACTGAAATTCTCCGAAATCTTAAATACTGTGTCTTTAATATGAGCCTGGAGTGGCTAAAGCACTGACAGTGTAAAAAAACCCTACAATGGACCCTCACTTCTTTGTCTCAAACAGCTGAACCTAGCCTGTATGTCTGTAAACCCCCCCCCCCCTCCCTTAAAGCCAACTCTCTCCTGATAGGCCGACCTCTGGAAGCCCCGCCTTCACAACAAAATGCATGAGCAGGTGTTGTGTTGGGCACGGTCAAGTTTTTCGACATGTCATAGCATCGCAGCGCCCCCTGGCTGACACAGGTGCCTCCGGCATGCATTCAGGTCATTTTCTGAATGTTTGACCTTGTTTCTTATTCAAACCAAAAGTGATGACAGGAGATTTAACTCTGAAAGCATGATAGGTCCTATACCAGGTGGTCGAACAGGTGTCCCTAATAAATTGGCCTGTGAGTACTGTACATAGGCGATGACGAAGGATGAGCATGTCGGATATTTATATAGGCTAATGCATCTCGGACCTGCTTGTCTTGACTTGCCTGAATATCTCGCAAGTCGAGACCCATTGACCAACAGGAATAATCTGTTGGGTCGGTGCCCATCATGCTAACCTACACGTCTTCTGTGACATTTCAGCGTCACCAAAAAAGAATCAGAAGGGAGAATAGAAAGGAGAAAGCAAAAAAAACCAAACATGCGCGATCAGTCCAACGATGTAGCGCCACGTCTGAGAGTCCGCTGCTTTTAAGGCTCGTAGCCTTCTAAAGGAAACGCAGAGCGGAACTGCAGTTTTTGCTGCGCAAGGAAATAAAATGCCCGCTGCTCGGGTAAGAACGTGCAGAGTGAAGTTCAGCTGCGAGTGGTTACATAAGTTTTCGAGGGCTTTGTTCTGCTGCGTAAGCTTTATATTAAGAGTAAGGCCTCCGTTAAGCGCGCCTTACCCATAGTAAGCACAGCTGGTGCAAGCCCTAAGCCAAGGACTCCTATTCATAGAGGCACCCAGTTGTTCTCACCCTGGTGGCACAGAGTGAAACTGAGCAGCATGGTCAAAGGAGGTTAGGTATTTATAGCTGTGTCAACTATATTGTGTTGAAAGGCCAAAGTTACACACGTGACAGCGAGCGGTCGTATATTACATCGGAAATCAGGGAAAGACCTTGCTGCCGAGTCGAGGGAGGGGGGGGAGGGGGGCAGACCCAGACGGGAAGACAAAGAGTGATAGATCTTAGCAACAGTGTGTCAGCAGCTTCTTACACTTGAATTGAAGCTAGGTACAATTTGACATGTGTTCAACCTTTTGCTAACGTTGAACCAAAATGGATAGAAGCACCTGACGCTAGCACTAGCACGAGCAAAACTGGGAAAATTCATCTCGATCCACAAGGTCTTTGAAAGGAGTTGGGGCTGGTCTCGGGTAACTTTGGGTTTGCAGTAATGCAAAATGAAAAAAAAGTAGGAAGTAAAAATGCTAACATTTCAGGATTGGAAGAAATGTTGAAATGATCCTCCATAACCTTTAAGTTTTCATTTGTCACCCTCGTAAACAAATGTAGCGATACGCTAAGAGCACATTCTTGCCACAGTCACATCAGCTTGATAATCTCGCGTCAGGTTAGATGATATCCTGTTTATACAACACTCTGTGACATACAGCGCTGGTAAAGAGAACATAAATAAACCCGAGACATAAATATTTACTGGATGTCATTTCAATAATGTTTCTTGGAAGCCTCGATGTAGTTGTTATTGCCTTGCAGTTCTGAGGATATTGGCGGCAGGCAGCTGACATTTCAGCGGATTCAAAGAAATAGAAAATGTCAATGACTCCCTGTGTGACGTAGGAAAAGTATCTATGGGTGGTTGTTTTTTCCAGTTCAACTATACACCTTTTTATAAATGACCCAAAAGAAAAGACAACACTGATTTAGTATGATATAAACCTGGGGTATCAAACATGTGGCTCACAGGCCAAAACCGGCCCATTGGAAAAATTGTAGAAAATGTAACGCGTGCATAAAATTTGAATAAACGTACATAAATGCAAATCGTTGGGTGTTCATTCTGATGCTGTGATATCTGATTAACCAACATTGTAGGCTAAGCCATATAATGCAAATATGAATGAATCAGAATTGAATTCTCTGTCCTTAACACAAAACAGAAATATTGTCAACACAACGTTTTTATTTCAAGTGAATTCTCCGTCTCCAAGTGTTTAGATTTGGAGACGTCGCTGCCCTAAATGTCAGGGCTGTAATCGCACCCCGTCAGGCCGACGTCTGACTCACAGGATGAGCTTGTGCAGCTGCACATAATCTGCGGAATTATCGCTTGTTTTGGTTTTTTTTTCTCCTCCTCTCTCGCCGCGTTAATGACACCCTCATCGCAACTCTCTCCATTCACAAAGCCAATCATCCTGTCGTGACGGGAAAAACGGGCTCTGAATCGGGGGCTGTGGGTGTCTCACAATTTGGAGAACGTGGATTCAAGTCTTTTCATCCACTTCCTCTCAATATACAGAGTGAATAGGAGCAGGCTGCATGAGGTTTACATTCAGAGCTGCTGCACCATGTGATTGCTGTCTTTCAAAGCATATCCCCCCCTATTCTGTATATATACATTCACAGCCTCTGTCCACCATGAGTGCAAGTACCTGAATGAACCAGTATTCAGCCAAATCAAGACTAAATAAGTGTGTGCATAAATGCACTGCAGCTTTCCAGAGAGGTGATGTTTGGCTCTTTACATCATGACGGTCGTCATTGTGGGCAGAGTGAGGCAGCTGCTGCTGCTGCTGCTGCTGCTGCTGCTGCTTTGAAACACAGTGAGAGAGGAAAAGCGCCCTTTAACGTGGGCTGTTGTGTAATCCCTCCCAGGGCCCCATTGCTATTTTTGTGCCTGGGTCCGCACGTCACGGTTGGGTATTTTCTCTGGTGACTAGCTCGCATCAATAGATCTTCTAATGTACACCCAGTCAGCCAGCAGCTCCATGACTGATGGGACTTTACCTCGCTAATTTATGTCATTATTGTTACCGGGGGCATGAGGAGAATGGAGAAACGGAGTACACGGTATGAGGAATGTCACATGTGACTGTCGATATGGGACAGGGACGATCCAAATGCCAGGTTTGTATGAGGATTATATTTGATGTCTGAATGTCAGCGGCTGTGCGCGCGTGTGTGTGTGTGTGTGTGTGTGTGTGTGTGTGTGAGCCGAGGCGTTTTTCCCATCAGACCGTGAGCTTTATGTCATTCTGCTCGTAGCGGGAGCCGGCGATTGATTGTGCATGTTAGGTGCCGTGTTGCTGTGGCTGAACCACAGAGGGTTTTACCGTCCAGCCCCGGCCAAGCCGGTCATCTCTGTATGATATTTATGGATTTGTTGTCAGCGTGCGGCTTCATGCCTGCTCCCTTTAATGGCCAACTTAGCCTGTAATGATGTAATGCAGCAGCTCACCACAGCCAGCATTTTTCAGCTCATTGTCATCTCTCGTGTGTTAAACCGGTAAGAGATGTGCAACACCGAGGCAGGCTGCCTCACATACAGTCATTTCTCCATCCATGCGGACATACTGTACCACAGTCTGCCCACAATTGTCCTGAAACACACCTACTGCCGCCCACCTGCCTCCTGTTGTTGCACGTCATTGCTGCCGTGTCATATATTTTTGCACGGGTTAGTGCGAGGGAGCGAGCAGCCTTAGGTACAGTCTTTGGACAGGATTCTGCAGAGAGACTTGTCAATGAGACTCTCGAATGCGTCGGCTCTCCTTTCCCTCTATCGTGCCTTAGTTCAAAGGTATGCATTGTTTCTGAGGGTCTTATCTCACTGTCACTCTGCACCCATATTCCCCTGCCCTGCTCTCACGGCTCACAGAGGATGGAAACTAAGCAATGAGGTCAGACCGACCTTGAAAGGGAGCTCCCTACCAGGCCTCTGAATGTTGTTACCCCCCCCAGGCACCCCACTTAGTTTACCTCTGTAAACCTGCCTGTAAAAACAGGTCCCACACAGCCCCCCACCCCCCTTTCTTACCAACATTACTTTGAGCCCGCATTATTATTTTTCGACGTCTCAAATCTGCCTGAAAGCAAAGCGACCGAGTCACAAACAACCGAACCAGGGAGTGGGCATTCGGAGAAAATCATATTTAGAGATTACTCTCCTTCCTGCCGCTTTCAAGCATCTCTCTGCATCCCGAGTCACCTTGGATTCATATCCTCTGGTTTACGCCGGAGGAGCGTGTGCTGTGCTAACAAAGAAAAAGAGAGCGAGAGAGGGAGAGCGAGAGAAAGAGCGGAGTCGGAGGATGTCCTAATTAAGGGGAACTCAGAGGGTTTGAACCAGATAATCTTACATAACCTCGTTAGGGAGGACACAGCATTTGATACTGAGAAGATGGAAACGACGCGCCCGCAGAGACCGGTCCCCTCGGCATGAAACGGGGAAGAGTAGCGGCCAAACTGATGCCCAAAGAGGCTCTTCCGCGCCGAGGTCTGCCGTGTTGACGTACAGTATGTACAGTATACGGGCCTGCGCTGCTCAGCGTGGATGACAGTAGTATCTGAGCGAGGGGAAAGCATTTGAATGACCCGTCATGAAATGATACCGGCACTAAGATACTGATACGGTAGAGGAGTATTTTGGCGTTTTGAGCAGATATCACATCGGAAGGGTAGGAGGACTTGTCATACTTCACTGCCCACGCTCTGACTGTGTCAACTGTGTGTGTGTGTGTGTGTATTGGCATGCATCAACACACATACCATGTCCTCCTGACGTTACATCTCCTTATCGTCTCCTTTTCTGCACTTGGATAGATTCTTTTCTTTTCTTTTTTGACTTGCAGGCATTTGGTTCTGAAACTGAAAAGAGATGGGTGTTGCTACTCAGGCTTGGCTATAAATGCAGTGGCATATGGCTTCATGCTCGAGCCTCGTCTACACAGAATTAAATAAGAGACTGTGTACAGAAACCCAATCTACTAACGGTGTCTTATAGTCTTTCATTTAAATCACTTACAGATATCTGCACTACATATCTCACAATGGAAGTGGAATTATGAGCCTGAGTGATCAGTGGTGATGCACATTAAACCATTGGCATGCACCCTAGATACTCGTGAGATCACAAGGCGTAAGCATGCCCACAGGGCTTCAGAGCCATTGGAGTATCTGCCAGGTTTGACCAGGTACCTGTGGTTTTTTTTATAGGCTGACTTTTTTCCATTCCTGCTGCGATGCAGCTCATTACCAATGTTACCTTCCAGTTTTATTAGGAAGGACTTTTGGGAAGCAGCCTTAAATGGTCCTCCCCCCTCAAGGAGAGCATCTGCACTCTCATTTCTGTTCCACTCGACAGATTCTCGGTGGTGTAACTTTCATCTTGCAACCCTCTGAATCCATTTCTTATGAATATCACATGAATTCAACTGGTCTAATTCTGAACTCTGTCTGATTTCTTTCAGATGACCCTTCCCTACAATCAATTCACACATACGTTAATATCACTACAGTTACGTAACAGATATTGTCCTTGAAAAATCAATCCCAAAGAGCGCGACATTGGATTTATGGAGTCCCTTGAAACTACTGCAGGGGTGAAAAGCCCCAGTGATGGTCAGGACAGAAGTATTGCACAGACAAAATGCACATCAGAGGCTGCAGGGAGTCCAGCAGTTGAACTGGAGGGCAAGGGATGGCACCACCAACTGCAAAAAGCTCCAAGCAGAGAAGCATGTAGTTTCGAAGAAATATCTGACTCAGGGACATTACTAGAATTCGAAGATCAGCCCCCCCAGTCCGAGACCACAAGCCATCAAGACTATGAGGTGACTTCACATCCAGTGCAGTCCACGAAGCAGCTTCCCTCTGGCAGACAGAAAGCTGTAGGTCACATTGTTTCTGTACAGTCTGCGGGACCTGCATCTCACAGGAAGTCCCCCGGTTCACTCGAGGTCCAACAGCAGTGTTCTCATTCAGGGATGGATCAGCTGTCGGACAAGGTGGAACCTGCATGTAAGGTGGAACAGAAACCACAAAAGCCTGGGAAGTATGTTTGTGATTACTGCGGAAGGGCATGTGCCAAACCCAGCGTGCTCAAGAAACACATTCGCTCACACACCGGGGAACGACCCTATCCTTGTGTCCCCTGTGGATTCTCCTTCAAAACCAAGAGTAATTTATACAAACACAGAAAGTCCCACGCTCACTCCGTCAAAGCTGGAACGGTGCCATTCTCAGAACTTGGTTCTTACAATGCCAATGCAGACCAGGGGTCTTTTGAAGGGGAAGGAGAGTTATACTCTGATGCTGAGCAAAGTACGGACACGGACGAGGACACTCTTAACGACCCACTGCTGCTGCTGGACTCTCCAGTGGAGGGATCAGATAACACTGCTGTAAAAGTACTGAATCTCATTGCTCAGAAAAAGGGAGCCACTTCGATGTCAGCCCAAGATGGTTCATCCCAGCCCCAAGAAATCAATGAGCCTTGTGCCGCTGCGGAGGCAAGCCGTGCAATCCAATCTTGCACAATCAAACAAAGGCTCGCACTTCGCTTGTCTGAAAAAAGAAGCAGCGACTCTGACCACAATCTGTCCCTTCCGAGTCAGTCCAGCAAAGGCAGCACCGACTCCGGTTACTTCTCTCGCTCGGAAAGTTCTGAGCACCAGACCGGTCCTCCAAACACCAACGCTAAGTCCTATCAAGAAATTATGTTTGGAAAGTGCTACAGGCCGAGCCCTAAGCAGACAACAGCTTTCGTGACCTGCAGCACTGACTCAAGTGAATACACCAGGAAACACACGGAAAAAGGTGTTTCCCGTGTTTTCACCCAGGAGAAGGACAGTGTTGATTCAATCAAAATTAACACCAAGTCATTCTCAAGGGAGGAGGTAGCAGAACAGCAGTCAGATTCTGGCATCGATGTGGGGCCTCTGATCCGAAGCAACTCAATGCCAACGTCCTCAGCGGTATGTCTGACGATGCCGCAATCCCTCAGAGGAAGCCATTCGTTTGATGAGAGAACAAGCACCGGGGGCATGAGGAGGCTCAGGCGGCAAGCTGCTTTCGAACTCACTGCACACGACGGGCATGCAGACACCGACAGCCATGGAAAAATGGGTGAGAACACCGTGTCGTCCTCAGGAATGGAAATGGAAAATTACCCCCCTATGGCTTCTAATATCAGCTATCAGAGACACGCAATGGAACTGGCAACACGGAAGCGCCGCAAGGAGAAGCGGGAGGAGGAGGATTTTCCCGTTCATCACGAGCAGTGTGAGGAAATGTTGGATTCAAGCAAGGACTATGATTCAAAACAGGCTGCACTGGGCATTATAGCTTTAGGGAAAGGTCATTCTTCAAGTATGCTCACACAAAGTGAGAGGAGCGACATGGACATATCAGTGAGCCCAGAAATCTCTGTTCGAAAAACCCAAGGTAATGTCATTTCAGTTATTCAGCACACAAACTCCATACAAAGGCCTCACTCTGAACAATCTGAATCCTACAAGTATCACGGGCCAAGACAGGACAGTATTTCCTCATTTCAATCTATGGAGGCAAGTGAAATATATGAGATGGAGAGGAGTGATAGTAGGCGGTGTCAGTCATTTCAAATCGGCCCTAAACTTGTGCGACAGCCCAATATACAAGTCCCGGAGATAAGGGTCACTGTGGAGCCTGACAGTCCCGAAAAAGCTCCAGAGGTGCAGGTGAAGGAGCCAGAGAGGCATGTGGAGGAGTTTCAGTGGCCTCAAAGGAGTGAGACGTTAGCACAGTTCCCTCCAGAGAAACTCCCCCCAAAGAAAAAGCGGCTACGCCTGGCCGATATTGAACACTCCTCAGGTGAATCCAGCTTTGAGTCTGCTTGCACCAGTCTCTCCCGCAGCCCCAGTCAAGACAGCAACTTATCATATTGCTCCACCTTCTCCTTTGACAGGGAGGAGAGCTTTAAGTCACTCTCTCCGGCCAGGCAGGATGAATTTGGCAAACCACTAGAGCTCTTGGCCGTACCAGGGAGCGGGCACTCCCTCTCCGTGCTCACCCCGCGTCAACAACATGAAATGAGACGCTCCTCCTCGGAGCAGGCGCCGTGTAACTTGCGCAAGGAGTTCCCAGAGGTACGCAGCATATCATTTGACTATGGCAGTCTCTCTCCAACATCCAAAGTTAGACACGTGGACATTAGCGCCGGCCACTCCGCTATGAAGGAGAGAAGGAGGGGGAACTTGGTGCGACAGGAGTCGCTGAATATGGACACTGAAGGAACACAAGTGTTTCCGCAGTACCTCAGCAGCACCTCCCCTCCATTCACTGCACTCGCTGCTCTGCCGCAGACTTTGCCAATATTTTCCACAGGGAATTCATTTCCCCAGCTGTCACATCCAAGCTTGTTAGTTCCTGTGCGGATACAGACGCATGTGCCATCCTACGGCAGTATCACATACACCTCAGTATCACAGATTTTTGACAATCAGTACGACAGCGTCAGCTCCACTACAGCCACCTCTCAACATCAAGCTTCCCGGCTGACTGGAAATCTTGATTCCAACAGTGTATTAGCTCATTCTAGATCACCCTTAACACACTCTCTCAACGTCGAAGCCCTGGATTTGTCCTCAGCTAAACTCAAGACGGGCATCCCACTCTCTTTGACTTCCAGAACTATCTCAACCACTAATGCCTCCAGTGGTGGCACAAACAAACGGATGCTATCCCCTGCTAGCAGCCTTGACCTTTTCATCGAGGTCAAGCAGCAAAAACGCGTGAAAGAGGAACGAATGTTTGGGCAGATTGTGGAGGAGCTGAGTGCGGTGGAGTTGGGAAAATGTCATTTGAGCGAAGAGAAAGGCCACAGGTCAGAGATGCAGGGTGCGTGCACACCTGACTTAAGTAGGAGCAAATTTATCACACTTCAGCAAAAAGCCACGGAGGCGGCTGATCAAGATCCTGAGTCAGCTATGGAAAGTAGCTCCCTGGAAACCAGCCCTCCTCCCTACTCTGTGATATCAGCGCGAGACGTCAAAGACGGTGGCATGGAGAAACGGGTGCAGATGGACATGGTGGCGCAGCTGGTTACCAGTCAAGACGTCCTGACCTCAGACTCTGAGCATTCAAGACAGTTATCTCAGTTTCCAAGTCTCCGCACCGCGACAGGTGTGAGCTGGTGTTTCCTAAACTACACCAAGCCAAGCTACTCCCACAGCAGCTCCCCTTTATTCTCTGTTTACACCACCTGGTGTGTGAGTTCCCACAACCCAAATCCCCTCGAACTGAGCACCAGCTCTGCTCTGGCACTGCTCCGATCCAAACAGAGGGGAGACAGTGTTGTATACACCGTGGCAGCCATGTGTCAGCCTGGCACAGGGAAACTGGTATCATCCCTCATCCTGTGGAGGCAGACTATGGAACAGGTGAGACACGACTCTACTCATCACAGCTGTAAACGTTCTGCGTTAACACTCTATTTACGTCATATCTGGTTGGCCTTGTTTATATCGACAGTGCCAATATGTGAAACCTATTTCTGGAGCAGATACTTGTAATCAAGCTGCAGTGGGCATCTTTCCACCTCAGCATCAGTAAGTGGTGACTGCAGGTGACAGAAAAAGATCAGTATACAACATTTTGGCAAAAGGACTCAGTCTCCATTAGCCAGTGACTGGAAACAAGATTTGCTCCGTGATGTCTTGCAATGTCATAACTTGCAATCCAATAATGGTTGACAGAAATAGACACACTAGCAATGAAAAGATATGATCAGAAATGATCAGGCTGAAAAGATGGCGACATGAAATAAATGTGCACTGGGTTCTTATCCTGCAGCACTAGCATATTTGCAAAACCATGCCGCGCAACACCACGCGGGACGCACAATGGCACAAGCATCGCATTACGCTGTTGATATGGCGTCCACTTATAAAGGATGTTAACAAATTGTTTGTTCATCCAATTCAGCTGCAGAGGAAACCGGAGCCCAAAGAGGTGGACAGCACCTACGGGAAGAAGGTGAAAGACACCGGCTGCAGAGTGAAAACAGCCAAGGAGGAGTGGAAGGAGAGGGAGGCGTCCACGGCCCAAACAGTGCCAACACGCATTAAGATCTTTGAAGGAGGGTCAGTGAAGATATGATCATAATCATCACTTGTCATTTCCGCTGACGGCGATGTTGGTGTCATAGCAAGCACAAGCAACCTAGGTCCTGTTTCACGGTGTATGTTTTGATTCAAATGTAAAATACCGTGTTCACTTTTCAGCTACAAGTCCAATGAAGACTACGTGTACGTCAGAGGTCGAGGTCGAGGCAAATACATTTGCGAAGAGTGTGGAATTCGCTGTAAGAAGCCGAGCATGCTGAAGAAGCACATACGGACTCACACGGACGTCCGACCCTACATCTGCAGGGTTTGCAACTTTGCTTTTAAAACTAAAGGTCAGTATTTAACAATCGACACATTTATTTAGCATATTTGTTCATCAGGGTCTTGCCATGACTCTGAAGTGCTGCAATTTAGAGGAATGACATCATCATGCAAGAATCAGCAGTTGCGCCATCTGCTCTTTTCTTTTCACTCTGTGTTGCTGGGAGTTGGCCCTGGTTTCCATAAAACTGACCAGTGTCCTCTTGTGGTGGAAAAAGCTATTTATGGGGTGTGTGGGGACATAGACTGAATTTTTCTTGCAACCCATTTGCTCCTTTTAAAGGGTTTGTTTTTTGGGGGGTAATTACCACAAACCACTGAGGCCTACTGAGTATTGATTTTCTCCCCTGTCAGGAAACCTGACTAAACACATGAAGTCAAAGGCTCACATGAAGAAATGTCTCGAGCTGGGAGTGTCCATGACGATGGACGACGCAGAGATACAGGAACATGGTAAGATACCAGCATGTGCCTCTATGTTTAAAAGAAAACAAAGAAATCAAACTGACCTTGTGGCTTTGTGTCTTACAGCTGACGACGTCCAACAAGAGTCGAAGGCGGAGGTGACGGTCACAACCAAACATCAGTTCTCAGACGCAGAGGAGTCCGACGGCATGGACGAGGAAGCTGACGAAATCGACGAAGACGACGATGAGGACGACGACTACGAAGGCGACTCCACGCCGAAGCTGCGCTCGAGAAGTACAAGTCCTCAGCCGTGTGGAGTTACCTCTCTGTCGGTGACGGCCACCGCTGCCATCCACGGCTGCTCCCTCACCTCTCTACCAGGCACCGATGTCCACCAACAGTCCTCCGGCAGACTGACCGACCATCGTCTTGTCCTCGAGCAGAGAGAGAAGTCTGTGGACGAAGACTCTTTGACCATGCTTTCTCCAGACCATGCCAGCTTCCTGTTTGACCCTTACTCCTCTTGTCTGCTATCTCCTGGTTGGGAGTCTCCCCTCAGGGAGCCCTCACCTTCACGGCTGCGATATCCATCCCCGAGGCGGGAGCTCTCCCCGCGAGGTCGCTCCTCACCGAGATGGGATTCCTCCCCGTTGAGACCCAGCTCACCCAGCTTCATGCCCATTCAGCATCTCTCTCCGTCCTCCATTGAACGACCACTGTCTCCTGGCTCGGAGCTTACCGGAAAGCATGAATCCTCAGTTAGGGGCCGACAAAGGGTTGTGCTGAGGGCAGTTTCGCCACGTCGAGGCTCCCACCAACACAAAGGTGGTGCGGATAAAAGCAGGCACCAAGCGAAGATGGAGATGGCTCAACAACAAGGGGCCTTTGACATGGAAATGGTACGTAACTAAAGATAAAATTGAATGCAATGCCACAGGGGTCATGGTAGCGGTAAGAGCAGAAATGGAAAATAATATAAAGGCCTGGACCAGATGTTTGCACAGATGCACAACACCAAGAATTTGAGCACCAACACCCCTCCACACTTTGACCATGCTCTCAAAGTTGATCCGCAAAACTTTTATGAGTATTTCAAATTTAATTTAACAAAGTATTCCTCACATTTGAGTGTGTTCCAACTGTAATATTTTTCCAGGAGAAATGATCTTGGCTCTGCCGACAGGCCTCCTAACACTGCCAATATGTCATTTCAGGATCATAGAAGCAGCTTGGCTCCCACTCTGCCTTCCGCTGCCAGTTCTCATCACCAGAACATCCTCAGCCACCTCCCCCTGCACTCACAGAAGCAGTCCCTCTCTTTGCTCCCCGTCGTCCCCGTCGGAGCACTCCAGATGTTACAGTCTCCGCCTTCCTCTGGCGCTGATGTCACCTCCTCTTCGGCACCAAGCCCGCAGAGCAGCGAGGGCCAGCGTTGCAGCAGCAGAGAAGGGTCCGTGCACGAGACCGACATGGGAGGAGAGGTCGTTGGGGGCCAGAACCAACTGTCCATCGCTCATCAGGAGAAGGGCCTGAACCTGGCCGGCGGGGACAACAGACAGGAGGAGAGCGTACAGACCTGTTTGAAAGCCATCGCCTCGCTGAAGATCACCACAGAGGACCCTCATTAAGAACTTTGTCTCTTTCTCCACGATCCACTCCAGGATCGGACACCTCCCCTGCAACCTAGTCGTGCTCGGCCCCCTTTATGCACACAATCTCTTCTTTATCCCATTAGAGGCAATAGAACGACACTTCCTCTGGTCTTGCACATAACATAACCAGACCACTCCTTTGAAATCTGAGTGGTGATCAAGCCTTCACAACCCGTCCCGTCCCCTCAGAGACCCCGACACCAATGGACGAGCCACAGGAAGTCTTGCAACGGACGGACAGACGGACGGGGGGGGGGGGGATCATAAAGGGTGCAGGTGCAATATGGAAAGATATTATGCTAATATGCCTTTGTTTGACATAGTAGTTTGCGTACAATTGCACATAAATTATATTTATGGATTCTGTACAAATGTCCTAAACATATACTCCGTAGATGCATACAAAACAGTGTATTTTAATTGTATGTGTACTTTGAAAATAGACTGTTGTTTAATGTAATCATATCAAGGTGTGATGCAGTAGTGCAGTTAAATTAAGACTATTTATAAAGGGGGGGAAAGTATGTGTATTACGAATCAGTCTGACCAAATTTTAAGTAGACGCTTCATGTGCAGTTTGGTGCTTCTAATCAAGCAGCGACAGTCTGTGCCTTTTTTTTTGTTGCTTTTCATTGTTTCTTTTTCAGAAAGTTATGGTTGAAAAAGGAAGAGAGTTCACTCAAAGGAGAGCTTTTCGGGGTTTTCCGCTCTGTCCGTTCTTGACGGATGCAGCTTGATTTATGTGAAACAATCTTAAAAAATATATATATTATTACTATTATAATTATTAAGTTGCGTTTTTCTTAATGTCGTGATTTTTAACTTGGTAAAAAAAATTGCATGGTATTTGCTATTGCACAAAATAGAGAACATGTAATTACGAAGACTGTAAAATGTATTTATATATTAGAACGTAAGCACTTATTGATACTGGTAAATATTTGACTACTATTTATATGGTATATCTGTACTTATGCAGCAGTGATGCAGTTATGCAGTGAGCCACGTTGGCGATTTGCTTTCGAGACAGCGTTTCTTTTCTCTCTTATACGACCATAAGCATTTTAGGACTTTTGATTTCGATGATGCACTTTTCATCCGTTCATGTTCGATGGCGTGCTGACTTGGCGTCAACGGCGCCGGAAGGGGGGGGGGTAGTGAAAACATGTTTTTTGAAACATTCCAGTTTGTTTTTCGAGTTTGTGTGAAACACACAAACACAAAGGGGCTACGATGATCGCAAACCTTTTCTTGCATTTCAAAGTAAAACTGGACAGTTGTTATTATTAATGAATATCACTTACTGTAAGTAAAGTAACGACATCGTGCGTTGGTTTGATATTACCGTGCTTCAGCTCAAAATGTAAGTAATCATTCACCAAATGCATTACTTCTTCTCTGTATATATACGTGTATTTTTATGATTTAAACTATTTTTGCAGTGTTGGATTATGAAAACTTTTTATGTGGATTGTTTATATCTCTTTAAGAGGTAAAAATGTCTGACATATATAAATATATATATCAGAGGTTTAATGAGGGCGAAAACACAGAGCACAGTGTTCTAACACCGTGTGTTCCATCTTTACTCACTCACATCTCCAAGTGGTTCTGTTGTCGGTTTCGAAAATCAGAAATGTTCACCCATGTTTACATACAGTATATAAATATATATGAAAAAAAGAGAAATATACAAGGTGCACTGCTTTAATTTTCCCTTTTTTGAAGATGTATGTAGCTTTGATTTCATGTAATTTTATTTGTTGTGGTGCAGAATGCTGATAAAATGTGAAGGGAAAGCGAAGCCTTTTCTTTGCTTTTTGCATACATACATATGTACTCAGATTGTGTTGGTTTTTAATGTGTATTCATATTTACTGAACTGCATTGTGCCTCTCATGTCTACGAAAATTCCCCAGAGGACGAATCATGTGACCTCTCAGCTCAGACTTTTCGAGGGAAAACGGAAAAAAAACATTCTCAGTAGCCAATCTGTTGTTTTTAGCGATTTGCATCAAAAGCGGTTAGTCAGTCAGAGATGGAGTGCCTCTTTTCTGCAACGAGGGAATTTATTGTTTGGTGCTCGAACTTTTTCAGATTAAATTAAAAAAAATTGTTTGAAAAGAATATACTTCTAACCCAAGGACGTGTGTGGCAGCTTATTTCATGTTTCTACACCTTCTCTGCTTTTACAGTTCATGGTTTTCGGATGAAATCATTCACATTTTATCTCCAGGGGGAAAAAAAAACAGCAGCAAAAACCCCAGGGTGATAAATGGTAGTGGCTCTGAGCAGTGACACCCTCTGGTGAAAAATGATTACTGCAGTCATAACATGGTGCAAGGAAAAATAAATGAACGTTTCCAAAAAAATAGTTCTCACCCATTTTCTATTTTACAGCATCGGGCACGGGCAGGTCTGGAAGATGGATCATGAGTGAAAACAAGGAGTGGTTCTCAACTGGTCTGGCATCAGGGGCCACCACCACCCCTTAATGACGGGCCGCGACCCAAATCAAGGACAATATTACTTCTCTAATTACTTTTATTAAAAGATGGAGCAGTTTGAACCTGAGATAGTACAGAATGCCAGCACAAAAACGACCAGCAGGTGGCGATGCTAGAGAGGGAAATAGTCCCTTTTACACTGAATTGTCAAACGGGGGTTTGCCGATTTTCTTCTACCTGGCGGGTGTCTTGTTGCATTATCACCTACTGTTTGTGGGTGTGACTAGACAAGCACTCTGATGCATTAAAAATCATCTTCAAAATAAAAGCACGACATACTTTTTTTTGGGGTAACTTTCTTTCTGGATCAATGGCCCAAGACCCACAGAAAATGGATCCCACTTTTGGGTTGCGACCCACCAGTTTGAGAATCTCTGGACTAGACAGTACTCCAATGCATTGAGAATCCTCTTCAAAATAAAAGCACTGAATTGTTTATTTTTAAACCCACTGAAATCGCAACCCACCAATTGAGAATCACTATTCCAGAGTGTTATCTCAGGCCCTGACACTCGTCTCGAGGCTAGGGGGTGGGGGTGGGGGTGGGGGTGGGGGGGTCTGTTCTAATTCTGGCCAATCAGAGGTCATTTGTTTTCTCTCTCCTTGCAGTGACTGGGCCTGTCAGACTCATTTGTTAGAATAATTACACGGCTTTTAAAAATGAAATCAGCGCTGTGTCGTTTGAGGTGTCGCACAAAATGGCCGATAGGGAAACAGGTTTAAACGAGGGATCGCAGAGATGTGTTCCTTACATCCACTCGGCCGCTTGAATTCCTGGTGTTGATAACAGTCAGATGAGGACCCTGAGTAGTTGTCTGTCCCGCACAGTGTCTCTGTCCGCCCCCCCTCTCTCTGCTCAGAGCTGAGCTGTAGCTCCTCTTGATTTATTTTGAGGTGGTCGTATCACAGCTGTCGTAACGGTGGTGGCAGCCCTGCCGAGCCCCTCAGCTACTCTTCCTTTTCCCCCACTGGCCCTTGGTCCCGGTAAGAACCCTGTTTGCTCGTCAGCCCTGCTTCTTTAAAGGGACATTTAACAGAAAACAATAACTCTGCATCCCCGGTTTTTTTTTTTTTCAAACTAACCCTAAATGTGTCTGAAGGTTAAGTGAAGAGGTCACCGAGATTTGCCTTGCGTCATTTGATTGTGTTTAAGCGGCTGCATTTATAATACTGTTATTTCCTCGGACAGCTCAAGGAATCAATACTGCTTTTCCTTACACGCATTTATTTTTAGATTTTTAGATTCCCATTCCGATCTCTGCCTCTCTCTAGAAATATTGACGAGACAGTGGATGGGGTTGCTTGTGTCACGCTGATGTTTTTTCGCTCCTTTAAAGAGGAAACTTTTGAGAACACACACACACGCACGCACGCACGCACGCCGTCTGACATTGACATCAATAAGAGTGGATTTAGAAATAAATAAATAACTTGCCCATATTAAGAAGTTCTTAAAATAGCCTGTGGGGCCTAGAACAGGTGCCATGTGCTCCGCTTGTGAAAGCTCAGGCAGTGTGAAGGCTGCACTAATTTTATGCACGTAAACAGGCTCTGGCTGGGAGCCATTACAACACAAGGCAAACCGAGGCACTATATCAATGTGCCTCTCTCCGCAGCACTTATAGGCTTAATTATTGCCTCCATTGACAGGTGCTGAATCAGTATTGAGGCCACGGGGCGTAGTAGAAAATACTTTATGTCTGAGGAAACTATGTTTGTTTAAAAACCGACCAAATGTGTTGGCCTCTTGTGGAGATGTACTGCTTCCTGTGGGATGTCACTTTTCAGTAACATGGGGCTTAAAAGTAGGATATAGTGACATCTCAAGGTGGTCTAAGGTTGTATGCTGCAGCCAAACATCGCTCACCCCATCCTTCCCTTCCAGGCATGTAGGCAGAGGAATCAATGGCAGCCTGCAGATATGATTAAGAATCTATGAATATTAATAATGTAATTAATAATTAATATTATAATTAGATTGTTGATTGTATGATTTGATCATTAATGTATAAATTAAATCAGACAAATGACAATTTTGCATTTAACTGAGTTGATCATTTCACAGCGGAAACATCAACCAGTCAGCGCTCTCTTTGTCTCCTCCTTGTTATTCATGCAGCGTGATCACTTGTTATTCAACACCCGACACGGATATTTATACATGTGTGATGAGGCTGTGATTAAGACATTTAAATTATTGATTAATCTGCAGTGTATAATTGTATTCACCTATTAGACAGCAGCTATTTCTTCAAAATCCCCACAGTTCAATGTAACCTTGTTTTGAACAGACTTCGGATACAGTCATGCTTCTACTTTTTCCATTGCTTTACTTTTTAAAGGTGCAGTTTGTAAGATTTGGTGAAATCCTTTCCATTTCTAATGGGAGATCAAATAATTTTACCAATGTTTTTATGACTGTATAATGTACTACTTGCTATTTCAATGGATGGACAGGTAGCTAGAGAAACAGATAGATGCAAACATGGTATGTTTCTGTAAAATATGACATACCTTTCATGCAGACCAATGGAGTAAATATAAGATAGAAAAACACAAAGGATAGATCAAAGAAAGTACAAGTTAGATCAGAGGGAATACTACATAGATCAAGGACAATGGCCTATTGATGGTCAATAATATCACCAAGATTAATTATAGAATTTGGACGTAAAATGTTCTTCTCTGTGTCTTCACGCAAACCAAATCTCTCCTTCTCAGAACAAGCTCAAAAAAAGAAAAGAAAATGGAGGCCTGTCAGACGAGTGCCCCTAAACCCACTGGTCCCCTGGCGTCACCAGCTGAGGGTCACCACATGGACCTGACAGAGGACCTGGGCCAGCAGCTGGAGGACATCATTAGCACCTACCAGGCCTCTGAGCTTCCTGCTGAGCCAGAGGACACCGAGGAGGTCACAGCCATCAAAGAGACGAACTCTCGCAAGGACCAGAAACTGGAGAAGAAGATGCTCAAAAATCTAGGTTGTTTTTGTGTTTTTTTTTTTCACCCCAAAATGTTGTATTGATTTTGGCTGTTTTCATTCTGCCCAGTCAGCACAAGTCCAAGTAGTGCTGAATCTGATAGGTGTGTAAGCAGAGCTCTAATGCATGTAAGCGCATCCATGTGCAACAGATGTGCAGGGAAAGTAGTATTTCCCCACACGACTTTCATAGATTGTTCGACCGACTCTGGAGCCAAAATGATTCTTCAGTCATCTTGAGTTTAGCGTAAGATGAATCTGACCACTACCAGGTGATCTTTAACTCCAACGTCGCTGTGTTCTCTGTTCAGGGAAAGACGCCATGTTGTTGATGCAGAGTCTGAACAAGCTCGGAACTCCAGAGCAGAAACTGGAGGCCATCATCAAGAAGCACGCTGAGCTGGTGAGTGGACAATGAATGAAAGTCCACACCAGGTTGTATTCAGGGAATGCTGACCGATTTCTTGTGCTCGTGCAGCTCGAGGAGCATCGCAGCGACCAGAAGCAGCTGAAGGTTCTGCAGAAGAAGCTGCTCCAGGTGATGAAGGAGAAGGACCAACTACAAAGTGAGCACAGCCGGGCCGTGCTGGCTCGCAGTAAACTGGAGGGGCTCTGCCGGGAACTGCAGAGGCACAACAAGACCTTGAAGGTAGTTCAACCCTTGATGTACGCTTGAGTAGTAGAAGTAACGGTACGAGGGTACGCCCACCTGGCTGATGCGCGGCAGCCATTCAGAGGTGGTCACGATTAGGTGGCCAGATGGAGAAAGCCTGGACCCTGGCACTGGGTGCGATCCCCAACTCTTTGCCAATGATGCCAGGAGATCTTTCAGGATCACACAGAGTCAGGGCCTTGGCTTACCGTCTCATCCCAAGGTACTCCCCCTCTCGACAACACCAGGACTTGAACCAGCAATCAGCTGCTCCGGAGACCTCGGGGCTACCCATGTGGCCACACTGCCAGAGAGTTTTGTTGTCAGCACATGTTGCGGTCAACAGAAGGCGGCATCAGCTGGCGGCAAAAGATCAGCTGTTAGGTCAAAGCTAAACCTGCCACAGCTGTAACTCTGACCAAGACGATGAAGGGTGTGCAGGAGCTGATTCACGTGACACCGCAGAGTCTGTATACGTTGCCACTGCATGATGCATTTTGTGCCGTTGGGATTAAGCTCTCACATCTGTTCCAAATTCCCAGGAGGAGACCCTGCAGAGGTGCAGAGAGGACGATCTGAAGAGGAAAGAGATCACCACCCACTTCCAGGGGACACTCAGCGACATCCAGGCCCAGATTGAGGAGCACAGCGGCCGCAACACCAAGCTTTGCCAGGAGAACAGCGCTCTGGCGGAGAAACTGAAGGGGCTGATTACACAGTACGACCAGCGAGAGGCGGTACGGATCCTGCCACATGCTAACGAGACAAGGGGTTTTCAAACTGTCACAGCGGATTGTGGATTTCAGCTTCCAGCAGTTTTGCTTGACCTGGATTAGAACCTCACATCTCTAGGCCTCTGGGCATTTATCACACACATAAATGATTTGGTCTTACATTTAGACCAAATTTCAGCGAGAAGTGAAAGAGCCTTCTGTGTGACAAACGTCTCATAAATTCTCCTCGACGTCTTCCAGAACCTGGAGAAGGTCTTCAAACACAGAGACCTGAAGGAAAAGCTGCTGGAGACCAAACTGGAGCAGGCTAACATGATTCTGAAGGAGGCGGTGGAGAGGCACAAGCTGGAAAAGGATCGCGTACGTCATATTTGTTTATCAGATTTGTCGTGACACATTTTCAATGCAAATCCCCCTAATGCTCGTTTTCATGTAATGTTCCACAGCTGCTAAAACAGGCAGCAGAGTATAAGTTGCAAGTGAAGGTCATGAAGGAGCAAGAGATCGATATGAAGACCCAGGTATACAGTGACAAAGCATCGCAGGCAGAATGGGCTTGTTTCTCCGCCTCCCTGGAGACACAGCTAACATTTTTCTCACCGTCTCTCTCCACAGCTCGATATGTACTCCAAGAAGTTTGATGAATTCCAGGGCACGGTATCAAAGAGTAACAGCGTCTACAGCAGCTTCAAGCAGGATATGGACAAAGTAAGAGCTTCAAGTCAGACTTAGATTATTTAGTTTATATGCAAATGAGGAAATGATCCCCAAGAGATTTGCAGCGATACTTCTGACAAAGTCCCACACTCGGCTGTGCCAATTATTTTTAGACGACGCTTTGATCATATGCTGAGTTGTGTGTGTGTGTTTTTGTGTTGCAGATGGCAAAGAAAATGAAAAAGCTGGAGAAAGAGAGCCAGTCATGGAAGACGCGCTTTGATGGCTGCAACAAGAGTCTCCTTGACATGGTGGCGGATGTAAGGAACATTTATTTCTGTGTTGTTTTTAGCGGAAAACAAGGACTCGATTCTTTGCAGTAAATACAAGAAGGGATCAGTTGATGAGAGAGGAGGCAAGAGTGGAATGTAGAGTGCATACCGCCTCCAAGGCCCAACACTTCCTGGAAACGCAATCCAACTTCACCGGGCCATTAATATGGTGCAAGAGAAAATCGGCTTCCTATGTTGGTTTGACGAGTACTGGACTAAAGTTGACCATTTTATCATGGGAGTCTATGGGGATTGACTTGCTCTTGGAGCCAGCCTCAAGTGGCCATTCAGTGAACTGCAAGCACTACCATATTGGACTCATCCCTTTGTGTAACCTCGAAAGCAGGAATGACACTTGGCCTAAAAACCTCCACGATGCCCAAATATTCTCGTCCCTAGTTTGGATCCTCTTGAAAAATTACGTTAAAAGCTCAATGCAACAGAAACTGAATTTCATGGAGCTCTCCCTGACTCTTACCACATTATTTCTCCAAGTTTTATAATGATGATTAATGTTTCCATTTCATCCAGAAAGCGATCAAGGAGAAGGAGTTTGAACTGGTCACAATGAAGAACCAGAAGCTGGAGAGTCTGTGCAGGGCTTTACAAGAGGAAAGGAAGAGTCTCTATGGAAAGATACAAGGAGCCGGAAGTCAAGCTGACGCCAAAACTGCTGAGCCCACAGCAGAGAAGGAGGTCCCGGAGCCCAAGGAGGTAAAGGAGACCCCCAGCGAAGCAGAGGTTGACCACCCGGTCCAGAATCCCGAAGCCCCTGCTTCCACCGCCACCGCCACCACCACCACCACCACCACTGCCTCCAGCGGGACCCCGACTCTCGAAACTCCCCTGACCAAAGAATTGGCGCTTCTGAAAGCCGAGCAGGGCCGTCTGAAGGAGATCGCCAGTTCTTTTACAATCTCCCACGTCATACCCACAGACACAGAGGCCGCTCAGTCACAGGGACACAGTGAGGACGTCCAGGAGCTGGAGCAGAACCACAAAGAGGCGAGCAACGGCGAACAACCCCAGGCAAGCGGACAGGACGGCGAGCAAGAACAAAGGGATTTGGAAATGGAGTCGGTTGATTAATGCTACGGGGGGGAAAAAAAGAAAAAGAAACCTGGTTCATGCGAGATTCATGGCAATAAAAGGAAATATGCTGGCTTTAATGTGGAGCGTCTGATCCTGATGTGTCAAGTGATTTAAGAGAGGCTTTGTTTTCTTTCCTGCAATGAGTCGATTATGGCTAAAGTTGGCTTTCTGTCGCGCAGACAAAGAACATTTTTCTACCTCTATAACTGTAATGTTGGGGTAAATGCATTAAAAAAAAATCTAAATGTCTAATGTTGTTCGCAAACACCTTAAAAATAATATTTCCATACAAGTCTGTGGAATGCCCCTTTTGTGGTACACCGATGAGATCTAATGGTAAATTCCCTTCCCTTCAATTCCTGGGGCAGTTGTTGTGACTGAGGTGTTACAGGAGCTGTCTTCCGACAAAAAGGGTCAGGGGTTCGATTCCCTGCCTACTGAACCCCACAAAGTGCTGCAAATAGATGCAGGGTATGGCAGCCTTCAATTATCACTATGTTTAGTTTTCCTGTTCTGGGCTCCTTTAAAAACAAGGTGGTGCAACACGGCAGCCTCCATCATAAGGTCCCCCATATACAAGCTTCATTCTACAGTGATGAATATACATAAAAACATCAGTACAAATCACATTAAATGTCCACTATTTCTAACAAACACAGCTTCAGCTCACAAAATCTCTTGTCTTGTTGTCCGACGGCAGTGGACGTGTAAAGAAAAGCCCCGGTGATTTGAAGACGCCGCGCTGATAAGAGGCGTCGTATCTTAGGGAGCGATCACACGTCCACATTCACACAGAAAATGGCCGAGGCAGCGAGCGGACCCCAGCTGTGGCCGCTTGTGTGCAAAAAGCTCTCATGGCTTTTTATTTGAAAATGGAGAAAGAAAGAAAAAAAGAAAAAAAAGAAAAAGAAGAAGAAAGCTCTGCTGGAACTCGCCGTCAAGGAGAGCGGAGAAGGTAGGCAGCATTTTGTGAGGCCAGACAAGTGTGTGTAAAAATAGACGTGCACACACACGCGCACGCACACACACACACACACACACACACACACACACAACTGCAGCTGGCAGGCAGTTTATGGTTGTGTGTGTGTGTGTGGGGGGGGGGCAACGGAGGAGGGGGCCTGTCAATTAAGATTTTAAAAAAGAATGAATCCTACAACAGCTACTGCTGCAGTCTTGTAATGAAGGATAGGAAGAGTTTCTTTGTTTACCAATCTAACATGATCAAAGTTATTAGAGTGAATTTAATATAGAAACAATTACAACACACATTGAACTCACGTTACGATTCTATTGAAACTACTATTGTTCTATTGCCCT
>JAFBJT010088142.1:0-19441 GCA_016785325.1 Chascanopsetta lugubris
CAGAACGTTGCTGGTTTGATCCCCTGTCATTTCATTTACATATATATATATATATCCTTGTCACTATCCTGAATAATTAAACCCTTCTGCCTTCTGACATTTAATAATGTATTTATTTAAAATATTGACCTCAGAATTGATTCTGTCAAAACAATCCTGACCCCTTTTTGGTTCCACATTATCGAAACTTTTCCCAAAAGTAAAAAAATAAATAAATAAACTGGGCCGTTCTCCCTCTGACAGTCATCACTCGGCTTCTCTCCTCTAACTCTCTGTTAAACGTAGAAATAATAATTCAAAGATTGGAACTTTTACAGAACAGTGTCTACATTTGAGTCCATCGACCTCCTTCACTGCAGTCTGATATAAATATATGGATATATTTATACACATTTATATCAGACTGCAGTGAAGGAGGTCGATGGAATTAAAGGTAGAAAAAGTTCTGTAAAAGTCCAATAAAAACCACAGAAGAAGAGTTATTTCCCCTTTTTTTGAATCATTCTGCCCTAAATGTGTTATTCAGGTGGGTCTTCATACTAAAGCCTTTGTTTCTGTATTTTTTTTTCTCTCTTCCTGTCAACTCTTGACGTTAGAAATCATAATGGAAATAATGATTTGAAAAAAATCTGCAGTCTTCTTCGGGGGGGGGATTCTAAAAGCAGCTCCACTCTGCACTTTGGAGTTCACCGAGACTTTGGCAAAGCGCCGGCGCCGGCCGGGATGTGTCCTACATTTTCAGAGGAAGTGCACTAATTAGTGGATTTGAGGAATGTCTATGATGGGATGGATTTCAGCTGGGGTCAATACACCTCAAAGTGAATGGAATCAAGGAGAAGTATGGACCGAGGCCTCTTTGATGTATAACTGAGGCAGGTTCTTATTTTTATCGATATGACCCGGCACAGTCACTCCCATGTCTTCCCCTCGCGTTTAAACTGCGGTTTCATACCCAACCTGTTTGAAGTCACCTCTGTGATGTCTGACCTTCAGCGAGCAGAGCAGACACACCAGCGCTGCAGAATCTGTGTGGGGGGGGGGGGGGGGGGGGGGGGGGGGGGGTGGCATAAATAAAAGGGGGGGGGGGGGGGGGGGGGGGGGGGGGGGGGGGGGGTGTGGACGTGCTCATAACGTCGACGTCAGCACAAGTTTTTGGAGGACAGAGCGGTTCGAGCTTCTGATGTCGAAACTTAAAAGTCTTACGAATTTGCATCTGGAATTCTGCACCCGGACAGGACATTTGAAATGTGGTGTTGTTGAGATGCAGGAATTTGCATGAAAACTTCCATTATACTCAAACTTTTTGGGGCCAAAATTATGTTCAGATGCCGTCCTTCCCTTTTTTCATGAAATGGAAGTCAGTTTCACGTTTCCACATTTGTAATTTCTCCCTTATTTAATATGCAAATTCAGCCACTGACCTCAGTTTTATGACGTGTAAAGGTACAGTGTGAGGTCACTTGTGGCGGCTGATAAACACCTCGGCCCTTTCCATTCAAACGTGCAGGAAAACCTGGAATTACCAGTAAAAACTTAGAAATAGAGTCGTTTGTCCATTCTGGGCTACTGTCAAAACACGGTGGTGCAAAATGGCGGCTTCCATAGAGAGGACCTGCTCCTGATGTAAACATAGAAGGTCATTTTAGAGAAATGAAAACAACAATTATTTTTATATGTTTATAAAAAAAACATAAATATATTTTTTTAATGTTGTCATCCTGTCATTTGTGATGGCAATTTAACCCAAACTCTACACATTGCCCCTTTAAATCATACGGGATGAATGGTCAGCCTCACTCCCATCAAACACTATCATAACAACGCGTAACAACATCTTAGCACAATAATAAATATAGTCCCAGTCTACAGTATGACAACAGTGTTTACAGGAGCATGTGACCTGTAACTGGTCTTCATACAGAGCAGGTGTGATAATGAGTTCATGAGGAGCAGCTGCTGATCTGTGTGTGTGTGTGTGTGTGTGTGTGTGTGTGTGTGTGTGTGTGTGTGTGTGTGTGTGTGTGTGTGCACCTAGGGACCACGTGTCAGTTGCTCAGACCTGAGGAGAACACTGGGGACCTCTGATGGAGAGGTGAGGAAAACATTTTATAGTATTCATTCTATATGATCAAGTGTAACGTGTACGTTCATCATTTATTTCATTTCATTTCATTTGGTTTCATTTTATTTTATTTTCTGTTCTTTTATTCATATCCCATTTATTTGTATTGAACACAAGAGGCAGCACAAGTGTGGGTGCAGCGTAATCCAGGGATTAATTCTGCTGTGTTGACAATGGTGGAGAAAGACAAAGGGAAGAGAAGAGCAGAGATAAACACAGAGGGATCATAACAAATGTGACATAAGTAGGTAATTAAATAGAAAATCACACAAAACAGCCGGGCGCACTAAAACAAGAAAATATCATAATGAATACAAATGAATCCCAAATGAATGAAAAGAGTGAAGAAAATAGGAAACATGTTTATAATATAATCCTTTCACGTCAAGATTATTCATATCTGAATTATTCCCAAAAATATTTGTATTAAAAAAAACATATCGTGAATAGAATGTGTATTATTACAAGTATTACTGTGGAAATGTCAGTGTTTGGTTGTGACTATAATAATAATGTATAAGTGAATTAATATATAAATGAATGAATGAATAAATAGATGGGTGGATAGATAAATATTAAATATCACAGTTTCAATTGAAGACGCTTGCTTTTCTGCCGAATTGAACATTTTAAACAGACATTTTGACAATTGTTTCAACTTCCTTTTTCCCTGCCTACTTCCTCCTGTGGCTCCGCCTCCTAAATCCAAACACCAGGAAGTAAGTTCACCTCGTGGGCCACATGGTTTGTGGCAGGTCGGTTTGGATTTGGGACACGGCCGAGGTGAGTTCACCGTGTGTGTCGCCACAGTTCTGTCTTTCCTTTGCTCCAGTGCAAAGTCTGACAACATTTGGTTTGTGTTTTGAAAATCTCTGCTTCCTGGTTCAGTTCAGAGGACTAACTCTAACCCTGGGCGGGGGTCTGCAAATGAGGACCATCCTTATCTCATGTTCAATTTACCTCCAAACATCAACTTTGACAGAATCACTCACTCCTACTGTTCTTCGTTGCACTCGCTTTTAAGAGCCTATGTTTCAATTATTGAGAGATTTCTTTAATATTGTTTTATACACAGTCTGTTTTCATTTGTCGTATAATTTCTCTCATGTTTAATCATGGTTTCTTTGTTTTCATTTATTCTTACAGTTTGAAAATACCACTTTACATGTTTTTTTTAATTGTTATATAAATAAATGTATCATTTATATTATTATGATCATTATTACTATTATAATTATTATTATTATTTATTATTATTATCATCACTTTAGGGTTAATGGGAAGTAGAAAATTACATTTGTATTTAAAAATAGAGCAGGAATCGTACCTTTCATTCATTTATTAATTTGTTTTGTTTGTTTGCAAACACATGACGGAGTGAAATAGTTGTTGTTTCTTTCATCCGCATCGACAGACATGACAGTTACATGTCAACAAACCAGTGTCCAAGATTGGAGATGCACAGAAAAAAAGATGAAGGTAATTATATTGATGTTGTCAGTATATTGAGTTATAATAACTCTACAATTCAAGTCTGTATTGTCTCTCGACGGCCATTGTCTTTGAGTTACTCAGTAAAGTTGATGTCGGTCCCTTTTTAAAGATGACAAACCGCGACGCCGCGTTACGTTTGAAAACAGTTCTTTACTCCCGGACCTAAGGAGTCGGTCGCTGCAGCAAATTACTCTTTTTAACGTACGACTTAAAAAATGCAAAAGGCAGAGATGAAACAAAGCGTGGCAACGGCCTGTGATGGATTATGAGAACAATGGCGAGCTCGGCGGCGGCGCTAACAGAGCGGCGAGGGCGGGAAAAGGCCCGGTAACAAAGTAAGACGGAGCGGTTGTTTCGGCGTACAGCACGATAACGACTCCAAACATTAGAGGAAAATAACCAGACGGGGGCTTCAAATGATGGAGCACAGTCTCTCTCTCTCTCTCTCTGTCTCTGCCTCTGTGTCTCTCGCCCCTCGCTCTGTGCATCGTAAAATGATGGGCAGTTCTGCAGCACCGTTCCACTTCCATCCGTCCGTTAGCTGCACGCACTTTTAATTCGAGGGGCTGTCGGAGGAGGAGGAGGAGGAGGAGGAGCCTGTCGTCGAGCGACGTCGCCGGTTCACTCGAGGCAGGAGTGGTTGTTAGGGACCGTGCACAGTAGTTAAAGGCGTATGACGCGCATTTATTTACTTACTCACTTACTCCTCATTTGTGAAGATGAACACCTTGAAAGGTCTTGAATGTATTTGTAAATTTGTAGTAAAGTGTCTTGTCTTTTAATTCCGTCCAGGTCTCGTCCTCTAACCAGGTGGAACTCGATGTTATCATATCGCAGCCTGCCACTAGGGGGCGACTGAGTGGCTTTGGCTTCAGCGCTATTTCATCCATCCGCACAGTCTGGTAATTTTTTTTATTCTACATTTAATTTCCACTATGATGAGGGGTTTTGGCAACTTTTTAGGTCTTTCTGTGCAGTTCCATTTAACATCAGCAGATGGCAGCAATGTGCGAGAATGTACAGCCTCTATCACACATCTGTTTGATTCAGAACTATTAGCTAACTAGTCTGAACTGTGCATCAAAACACAAATAAATAAATAAATAAGTCAGTTGGACTTAATAGTAATACATATGAAGCTCAACAGCCTTTGGTCTTGTAATTAGACGTAAAATCCTTCTTTACTTGAGGCTTTTATTTTGAAACTCGGGCAGGAAGTAATGTAAATATCTCAGTGTGGTGTATAGATTGCAGCTAATCAATACAAGTGGAGTTATAACTTAACTGTACTGCAGCTAATTCAAACTAGAGCCTGACTAAGAGCTGTAGCCGCTCAAGACTCACCCCAGTGGTAACAAAGCGATATTGCAGGGTGGCGGAACAGGCTCTTTATCGTAAAGGCTCTTCAAAGTAAACAAACAAGAATTTGACCAATTAGAAACATTCGTGAACATGTTATTTTTCTATAGCAGCTGAAAACAAGTGGAAGATTTTATTTATTTATTTTTTTCTTTATTATTTGTTCTAGCTCTTGTTGTAGCAATCAGACAGCAGCATAATTTAAACGTGTGTAACTTCAAAAATAATTAATTAAATTAAACTGAAGAATTAAAACTTGAAGAATAATGTAATAATAACTGTGTGAAATAACAGAAGTCATCAATTTTAAAGCTTGTCTGTGTCTCATCCACCAGGACCATGGGAGGAAAACGGACCTATACTGCTGTCTACCACCAGGGGGCAACTAGTACTGCTGTCTACCACCAGGGGGCACCGAGTACTGCTGTCTACCACCAGGGGGCAACGAGTACTACTGTCTACCACCAGGGCTTGGCTTCACGTTTGGCCACTCTTTGCTGACCTGTTTACAAGGTAAATATTTATTTATTTTTTCCATAAAAAAAAACAAAAAACAAATTTCATAAATCACCGTGACACAATTACGGCGTTGATCCTCAAACTTTGTTTTGTACTACAGTGTTTATTTATTTATTTATTTATTTATTCATTTATTCATTCATTCCTTCATTAATGCTCATCTTTAATCACTGTCTGCCCACCGGGTTCATAATAAGTGTGTTAGCCTCTATGTGTTTCTAAGCCCGCGTGCGTTAGCTCGTTTGTAAACCCGGAGCTAATCCGAATTACAGAGCCTCCCCGGTGACCATCTGCCGCTGCCGTCTCCTGCCGCAGCTCGGGCGCGCACTACTTTCTTCCTCCTCGCATCCACCTCAGCACCTCCCTCCGCGCCCCCCCACCTCCCCCTCCTCCCCCTGCCCCTTCCCCTTCCCCTTCCCTGCGCGTAATGCGTAATGCGCACACACATACATAACCTACCGGGCGGAGTAATCCGTGTTGGGTATCTATTGGGTGCATGTGTGTGTGTGACACACAGAGTGTGTGCTACGGCCGCTGCCGCCGCCGCTGCTGCTGCTGCTGCTCCTGCTTGTCACTCATTGTGCCGCGAACACGGGGAGCGACAAGGACCGAGTAGAGTTGTTGTTGTCCATTTGGAGAGAAAAGGTTTACATCACCTTCAAGGAGGGAGAGAGAGAGAGAGAGAGAGAGAGAGAGAGAGTGGGAGAGAGACCTTTTAAAGTGACTGCGAGGAGAATATCTTGTGACATTTACAATGCTGCAAATAAGGATCATCCTCTGGGGACTCCTGTTCACTGGATGCGCAGGTAGGACGCACGAGTTGTTGTTGTTGTTGTTGTGTACAATGCAAATGAATGTGCGCACATGTGTTGTTCTCCATCCTCCTCATCCACTGCTGGAGGTGGTGGTGGTGGTGGTGGTGGTGGTGGTGCATGAGCCCGGGGGTCTGTGGAGCAGCCAGGCCGAGAGTGGGGCTGCTGATCCCGGCGCAGCATCCATCCTCCTCCGGGTCCCACCACCAGCAGCAGCAGCAGCAGCAGCAGCACCGCCGCTGCCGGAGGGGGTGATGGAGGCGGCAGCAGCAGCAGAGGCACCCCCCCCCTCCCCCCCTTCGCTGCCACCGCACGGTGGCGTCACTCTCGGTTTAAACCCTTTTTTAAAAAGTTTATGAACCATGTGCGTAAAAAGCAGTTTGCGCACATTTTTGCGCGCAAAAAAAAAAAAAACAGACGCTCCATTTGGTGCGTTTGTGCGCAAAAAGCAGAGGGGGGCGCCACTTTTTTTTAATTTTTATTTTTTTTACCTTCACACCACCTCCTCTTCTCGCACCATTAGGAGATGGTGTTCGATCATAGATCTAGTTCATGTAGAGTTTGCATGGTAAAGCTTATGGATGCTGCCTGGTGCCAAAATGACGCTCTGTGCGCCCCTGCGTGCGCACACCAGCAGATGCTGCTCACACTCCACACGCGCTGGTGTCCCAGTCTGTTTATAGTTTCGAATATCACTTAAAAAAAAAAAAAAGATGATTTAACACTGTTTATGATAAGAATATTATGGTATGGAAGTCTGGTGACTTGTGCTGGCTCAGCTGTGACGCACAGAAGATGGAGTGGTGGCCGCTCCTCTCTGGGGGCTGAGGAGGAGGAGGAGGAGGAGGTGTGTGCGTGTGTGTGTGTGTGTGCGTGTGTGTGTGTGTGCTTTGTTTCATGGCACTAGAACATCTTTGAGGACATTTTTGTTCTCCACCATGATAAAATAAGGACATCTGCATCATTAATATGCGTTGTTATTGGGAATTGGGTCGAATGCCTTGTTTTGGAAATATGGAAATGAGTGTCATTTCTTTTGTTTATTATCGGTCTGTTTGTTTATTTATTTGTTTAATCTCCAACTTGGTGCAAAAAAGAAAAAGTTAAATGTCAACGACCTGATTTAATTTTCAATCCGGATGCTCGGGGCTGGATCTCGTCATTCATTGATAGACACTGAATAGTCATTCAAGACATACAATGGGATCCAATCCCAGAGCCCCCTGGAAAAGGGGGGGTGGGGGAGGCATGGAGTTGGGGGGGGGGGGGGGTCAAGACCTCCCTCCCCCCCAACAACCCTTCTTCATTCCATGCATCTCCTCCCCCTATACATCTGCCCCCTTCTCTGTCTATAGACTGCAGACTGAGGGTTCCCAGGGGACAGCATGTATGGACCCCCGAGGGCCCCCGAGAAAAGGGGAGAGTGGTTAGATTTGATAATAAATTAGAGGGGTAAAAGGGATTGTTTCTTTAACCTGCAGGTGTCGGCTTCACCGGAGTCCTTCCCTCCAAAATGTTCCACAGGGTTTGAATGGTCTGTTGTTTATCTCCAGCTCCAGGTTAAATTTAGACTCCTCCCATCCATCATGTGACCCCTGACCCCAAATCCACCATGTTGTTTTTTCTCATTGTTTCAGGATACAGCCCATAATTTAACTTGAGACTTGTAATGTTTGATTTGTTTTTTAGACACCTGCCAGTAACAAACATTTTATAACTTATATTTCATAATAGTAAACACATGAGATTGTTTACGCCGTATTTTTGTTGTGTTTATTTATTGTTTGTTTTCTCCTCATGACACAAAACTACTTCACATTTGAAGATGAACAATACAGGGTGGAAAGATTGGACTATGGTGCGTTTAAAGGTTGCAGTTTGTAGGATTCACTGACATCTAGTGGTGAAGTTTGTGGGCCACATTCCATTATATTCTTAGAATTTTATAAATAGTCATTAGGCCACAGTTGGCCCGGGGAACATAGTTTGGACACCTGATCTAGATCTGGCCATTACTGTGAAGACTTTGAAGCTTGTCGACGCCCTCTTTTGGACAAACCTTCGAGCTAAATTGGCTAACACCGTTAGCCTTGTTGACATACCCGAGAATCTGATGGGTTACGAACCCATGATTTGCGGCACTTTGGGCCACATTCCATTATATTTTCAGAATTCGCTGTGGGCCAATAGAAATGGTTGGTGTTACGCGCGCCATGTGGACACCTCTGGTCTAAATCTAAAACTTGGATGTGCCCTCTTGTGGACAAACTCTCGAGCTAAATCGGCTAACACCGGTAGCCTTGTTGACCTATCCAAGAATCTGATGGGTTAGGAACCCGTGATGTGGGTCACTTTGTGATATATTTGCACGCTCGCTACACACAACTGTTCCGGTTGTAGTTTTCCAGACTCCCTCGTCGTCTATTTTTAAAACCTGCAGTATTCAGAGCCTACTTTTACACCCAAACACTGTCAGACTGTCACTATTAGCAGCAGCGTGGAGGACCGACATCAGCCAGCATGTTTTCATTTTCGCTCCCTTTTGATTCATGATCCTGCCGAAGAACTCCCCAACGCACCTCCTCTTCTGTGACGGGGGGGGGGGGGGGGGGGAAGAAACCATGTGTTTAATGGGGGGGGGGGGGGGGGGTGGAAGAAACCAGAGGAGGGATAATGAGATGGTTGTGTCTCAGCTCTGCTCTGTCACAACCAGGCAAAGTGATTCCAAAGACATTGATCACAGTATTTGATTTACAGAAAAAGTGACGACGACAGTCTGACGGCTGAGAGATGCAATGGCATCCTTCGATGTGCATTTCCCGCTCCCGATTAGCGATAATTAAATATTTGACGCTAACAGATACGAGAAGTGCCGTATCATCGGCGTATTGAATGAGTCTCCGAGGCGGACGGCCTTATGTGTCTCCGTCCGTCAGATGGATGTAGTCTGGTGTGTATCAGCACTCGTGACCTTGTGTTACTGCAGTGATCCAGCATGTACACGGTCATTAATCCGCAGCCCCAACCGCTGTTGATTTAGGTCTTCGGCCCTGAGTCTAGTGATGTGCTGTCGCCGGAGCTTCTTCTTTCCACCTCATGTCCGTGTATTTTCGAGCAAAAGGGAGACAAATGCACAGCCGGCTGCCAAAGAAGGAAGTGAAACTTAACTTCACTTCCTGGGCCGCCGCTTGTCTGTCATCGGGAAACGCACTGTTTGGCCCAAATGGAATAAATCGGAGTGGACGCATCGGACAGTGCGGCCAAGATAGTTTCCTGGTTTCTTTACATTTGTCAAGATCGGAGGATAAAACTGGAACCTGATATCCTGAACTTTGGAGCTAGTACTGATATTATATGGTCTGTATTTATAAAGTACTTTATCAGGGCTCGGTGACCCCTCAAAGTACTTTACAATGTACTCTGCATAAGAGTCACTCAGTGTTTAACAACTCCTACGTCTTTGTTCGTCCAAAAATGGGCAAATACAACCCCGCTGAGGTGAGACTGTAGTTTGTACCAGGCTTTAAACGTGTTTAATTCACCAAACATTTTAACATGGGAGTCTATGGGGATTTACTCACTGTTGGAGCCAGCCTCTAGTGGCCACCCTGTGTACTGCAAGTTTTCCCACTTTTCTATTGTGTCAAAAATAGATATATGTATTAAAAATATATACTATATAGTCTGATCTTTAAACATGTTTTCATACTGGCGAACCTAAACACAGATATACGACCGTGAAAGTCATGTTTTTAATCTCTCTGGCTTCAGATGAGGTCGTTGACGTTGTGATATCTTTCCCCGAGCTGTAAAACAGCTTGTGGTATTTCAAACTCTCCCGCAGTGGCACATTCTCTCGTATGCATTACTCCCCACTGGACTTCCTCTGCTGTATTTAGCACCAGCACTAAAACTAGAATGTTTACCAGTGCAGCCCCCCCACTCCGAGAAAGCCCAGTTACTCCTGCACCTGCTTTTCCGTCTCGGCCCTTTTTTTTTATTTTTTCATTTTACGAAAACTCAGCACTTCTGATTTCAAAAGCGCAAAATAAAATAACTCATGTGCAGCTTCTGAATCCTCAGACGAGGGGGATGAGCTCTGCACATTCAGACACTGTGAAGTTCATTTAATGATCCCCCCCGGATCTAAAACAATGTTTTGCGAGTGGAACGGAGAGCGGCGAGGCTGCCTGCACATCCAAGAGGCAAGAAAGTTCAAGCTCGGATTCGGAGAGGGAGAGAAAATACACAATTCCTAAATGGCTAACATATGGTACGTTTCACTGCTGTGGTGAGTTCAAAGCCACTATGAAAATAATACTGGCTATTTTTGACCGAGGGGAACTGGAAAAAGCAGCCAAACAAGGGGAAAATTATAAGGCGTTTTTTTTTTTTTTTTTTAAGTCTCCTCTCCGAATAAAACTGGATTCTCTCTCTCTCTCTCTCTCTCTCTCTCTCTCTTTCTGTCGCTGAAACTGGATCTGAAGTGACATGCACCACGTTTCTCTTCGCAATTTAACGCAGCTTATGTTGATCAAATTCTCATCAGGAATGCTCAGATTACAGCCGTACCCCCATCAGACTCGGCTATAGGCCGCAAACCGCTGCCACGTTACACTTACTATAAAGGCTTATGGTGGAATTAGAAAACTCACTTCTCGCTGAGCTGTAATTGCCGCTGTGGCTAAATTCCCAGATGATGCAACAGGAGTCTACGTCAGTATCTTTCATTACCCTTCCTCGTTTTCCATTATCTTCCCTAAGATTCTAAATCTCTCTTTGAACGATGTACAAAACTGAAGAATTGACTTTTTCAAATTGTATCATTGGAAAATGGAATTCTTAAGCAGGATTGTGACATTTAGGCTGAAAGATGGAGCAAAGATCAATTTATGAAACTTGGCTTGTTTTCTGTAAAAGCAGTTTGTGATGTTCCTCCTACTTTAATGAATCAAAAACCCTTTCACTACAATCATATCAAAAATATGATTTTTGTTCCTCTTAATCCAAAACTCGACATTTTAGTTTGCTATTGGTGGAGAACTCATCCCTCTACCAAAGATACCTCCCTATCTGACAAGGTTTAAGTAGAATTGATCTGTTCCCTGTAAACCTGATAGATTCATCCTTAGCCTCTCTTCCACCCCTCCACCAAATCTCAAGAAAATCAGAGTAGTACTTTTTGTGTTGTCGTGTTCACAATGAGCCCTGAACCAGCCTTCACACATTAACAGATTGATTATGGTCGGGCCATTATTGGCTGTTTACACATGTGCAGACCTTATGAAAAGATCAAGACCATCATGTGTATGATTCGATATCTGTAAATTCATGTTCCCTTCCTGAGCTGCTTCACACTCAGTGCGTTTCCCCTCTGCTGACTGTTGGATCAGGACTGGGCTGTCCTTGCATAATAACGAGCCACTCAATAGGCACCATGAGTTATTTTCATTGTGTGAGCTCCGGAGGTGTCCCATAGAGACTGGAGTGAAGCCCCTTAAAAAGGAAAATGGGCTTGTTGTGAAGAAGGGGGGGCTTTAACCTTAACCCACTCAGTGTCATTTGCAGCGTTACACTGCAAAAAAATGCAAACACCAACGCCTGTATCCGAAGTGTCGTAATTGGCAAACCGACCCAGTTTGCGACCATGGCTTGCAGCATGTTTTTATTCCTCCAGCACCAGAGACAATTAAAGTCAAAGTGGAAGTGGTTTCATTTTCAGTGTAAAGTTACGACATGCGAGAGCTACAGAGGATTTTATTTTATTTTTTTATTTTTTCCTCTCGCTCCGCAAACTTCCTTCACCCTGCATAAAAATAGCTTTAATTAACAGCTCGGGGTTTGAAAACATGCGCTCTTGTATCGTAAATCATTATTTTTTTTCATGCAAGGATGAGGAGCAAAGACCTCATTTTAACTTCATGTAGTTGCAGTTTTTGAAAAAATGTATATTTCTTTGACTTCTGATCTTTAAACTGAATCCGGAGGCGAGAGACAACATTTTTGGATGCTTGAGGTCTTTAAGTTTCTGACTTTGGTGAGTCATGTTTGAGTTGGCTTCTGTTGCCTAAAGGCAACAACAAAAGAGTTGGAGCACGTCATCCAAAGACATCAGAGTATGTGTCGCATATGCAGATGACTGTGTACTGTTTATATCGAAAATATATTCGCCTGGACCTGAAACACCAACAAAAAGCACCGCGATGGGTGTCTTTGTTTGATATACCTATGTGTGATATGTGTTACAGGAGTCCCTGTCCTCCCTCTTATGGTTTATATGGAGCAGTACACGCATTGTAGCAGCCCGAACAAGCCTAAAAATAACTTGATTTGCTTGGGTATCTCGGATGAAAGCTTCATCCAAACAACCTTTCCGGTTCTTGACTTCCGAAACCTCTCGGATGAGACTCGAAACTCGAAATTTCTAAGAGACTCGTCAACACTTGATTTTGAAAGTAAAAGGTCTCGCAGTACACTACAGATAGCATATTAGCCTTTCCCCTTACAGGCCTTTTCATTGTTGGACGCCAGCCAATCCGCTCAGCGACCACGTCCTACGTGTAAGATGTTCAGAAACCTCCCATGATCAAAGACCAAGTAGGACGGCCTTTGAATAGAAATGGAGTGTTAACACTCAGCCCTTCCGTCTCTTCTGATTTACATTGCAAGGTTGGTAATGGGTAAATTCACCCAAAGCTTGTCTCTTTCCCTCGGCTGCCTCCCTGGTGCATTTGAGGCTCTTGCATTAATAACTGCGCTACTTCTTCTTAGTCTCTGTACATCTCAGCAGGGTGAACTGGTATTGGCCCCTAATGGATTTAGATCAACCGAGCCTGAAGTGAGAGTGTGCGCTCGCAATCGCCGAAGAAATGGTCTTTGACGGAGCCTGGAAACTAATGGCCGTGCCGCTCGTGACGAAGGTGATGGCGGACAAATGGAGGCTCACCGGGTTTTTCCGTATCAACTCTTTGCATTTTTTATTTTTATCACGTGTTTGGGAGACTCTGCAAGGTCTGGAGAATTTGTCCCGTGGTGACCATTGACCACGTCACGGCAAACCAGAACCCTAGTGTGATGTCCCTTTGAGCTGATAAGTGATTGTATAGGAAACAAGGTTTGTACCGATTCTCCAGTGTCCTTTTTTATTTTTATTTTTTGCCAGCAGGGGGCCCTGTGTTATTTATTGGAGCTGAATGCGATGTTTACATCCACCTCCCGAACGAGGCGTCGGCACAGGTCCCCCCTCGCTGAATTATTAAAGAAGGTATCACCAACGTTGTCGGCTCTGCTCTTGGTGCCGGAGACATTAAGAAAATGGATTTCCTTTCTATTATTGCTACATAAAAAAATGACCTCGCGCTTTATATCCCACCAGCCCACGTCTCTGACGCAGGCGCTTTGTCTATGATGCATTTTGTCGTTATCCAAGGGGGGGGGGGCGGGGGGGGCAAATATCTTTGCACAGAAATCTGCTGCTTGTGATAAGTGGTTCGGTGGACGTGATGTTTCTCCCCACTGATGCTGACACTGCTCTTTGCCATGAGTCTTTAGCACTCGAATAGCAGTTTTCTATGGTCTAACACCAAGTGGCAACCTCTGGGGGTTGCCACTTGGTGGACTACAAGCGGACTACAAAGTTGTAGTCCACTGGGTGGCCACTTGAGGCTGTCATTCCCCATTGACTCCCATGTTAAAATGGTCAACCTTAGAGTGGAATGAAACATGTTTAAAGTCTGGTACAAACTACTGTTTTGGTCTCAACCAGTCACATCTAGGAAGTAGGAGAAGTTAGGCACCGGCAAGATGCCGACAAGAGACCCGCCCACAATGAGCCTCGTAAGTGCTCTGCTGAAACCCATGGGTGTGGTCACGGACGCTGCGTCCGTCTTTGTGTATGGTCCATGTCTCACTTGTCTTGCTGGCTGATGTCCACGGATGAGGTCATTGGCGCGATTGGGGCCAGTCAGCAAATCACGTTAGAATCATCCGTTCGTGACTCAAAACCAACGTTCACGTTCATTGGTTTTTCCGAGTTCGACTTCCCCAGAGTTCTCCAGCTTCCGCTGGGCACGTCCTCCGCCTCCCGTCCCCTCTCTCTGCGGCACATGTGTCGCGAAGCTGCGAGCCGCCATGCGGCGTCGGTACCGCGAGGAGCCAATTATTGCTGTGATCCCTGTCCTTTTATCCCGTAGCGCTGCCGCCGGATCAGATGGCGGCTTTTAACGAGCGTCTCCGGCCCTGTGACGAGGTGTGTTCACAATTTCAGCCCCCGATTTACGCTCATCGGCTCCACGTGCCAACAATCCAGCCTTCGCTCACACACAGAGTAAACAGAGGCTGGGCCTGCTGCTGCTGCTGCTGCTGCTGCTGCTGCTGCTGCTGCTGACATCTGTGCCCACTCCTTGAGATGTTTGGGCTGAGAGTCTCTGGTAGCAGCGGTGACTCGCCTCATTGCAATTACACCTCCGTCAATGGAGGTCATGTTTTCATTGTCTGTTTTAGTTTAGAGCTGAAACGCTACGCCGCCGACTTCTTGGAAATCCCGCGTGGCGACGTTGCGCGAGCACGTGCGCTCACTGTCCACTTTATTAGGTACGCCTGTGGACTGGAGTCCATGAAAATGGACCCGCCCTGCCTTTCGTAGACGCTGTCGCAGACGTGCTAACGATATGAGTAATGCCCCAGGGGTACAACTACTACTTTATCTGTGGCAGTGATCATTTAAAGGTGCAGCGTGTACGATTTCAGTCGTTTTTTTTTTGTCACTTCTAAAAATTGTACAGACAAGTACAACACACGGAGATTTTCAGAGAATTGCGCGCACTTCGGCTTGTGTTGGATCGTGGACGAGCTTTAGGGACTCGTGACTCACTCTAGTGGTAAAACAGTGGTTTTGCAGGCTTCAACACACCATATTGACGTCTTTGCTTGACTTTTACATCGAACTACCTCTATGCTTACAATCATGAATCCATTTCCGAGTTTGTGAAGATAAAAAAAATACCGCATATTGCTCCTTTTAACACGTGTTGATTATGCATCTGGTTGTGCTGCTGGTTCCGGCGACATCGCTTGGCAACGCATTTGTCGTTTGCGTTTCCACGATGAATGTTACGTACAAAGAGGCAGAGAGCCAGTTTCCTTTGGCTACATCGCTAATGCGGAAGCTTAGGGAGATAAAAGTGTAAGACAGTCATTGAAGTAAAAGTGTAAGACAGTGGAGGGCGGCTTGTTGCAGGATTTCAGCCCGGTTCATATCACACCTGCTGTATTTATCCGGGAGTTGTTTATTTATATATTTTTTTCCCCAGTTCCCAAAATCCTGCCTTTTATTTATTTATTTATTTTTTTCAAACCACCTGGAAAAAAGCGGCTCATTTCCTCGCACACCTGGTGTCTGCGGGGATCATTCCTGCTCGTTTCAGACGCATGCAGCGATGTGTCTCCCACACAATCAGCTTTGATTGTATCTCGGCGTTTGAAATGTTCATCTCTCTCACTCACCTGAATAGTTGTGTATTTTTTTTGTTGTTGTTGTTGTTTTTTTAAAACTCCTCTCCGCTTCACATCTTTGTGTAGAAACGTCAGCATCACTTTCAGCTTCCGGACGATACTTCTCTGTGATTCATGTAAATCTATATCTTTGGCAGTGGCAGCTGGTGATTTACTTACCTGGGTGGGGCCACAGACACTTGAAGAGTGTCGCCATGGTCACCGTTGTTTTGCCACCCCTCCCCTCCCTCCCCTCCCTCCCCCACCCCCACCCCCACCTCCCTCCTCTGTGCGCAGCAAGCTGTAAACACAGCAGTCATTCATCCATGTGCTGGTGGCATCAATGTATTTGTTTCCCTTTTGATTCAAACAATAGCGCCATGCATCTGTCCTTATTTCGTTTAATAACAGAGATATCTATGTATTAACATCATCCAAACCATTAAAATTTAATCTGTGTTCATTTAATAATTTATTATATTACATAACTTGGTTGCGATGAAAGAAAAAATAGTTGTTTATAAAGAACATAAAATTAATAAATGGGACAAAATGATGTTTTAGACATGTGTATGTGCATATTACATTCACTCTGTATATTAATAATGAAAGATAGTCAGCTTTAAAATGAGAAGAAATACTATAAATGTTTACTATCCATCTTTATTTTATTACCAAAGTACATTGATTACTGTGGAAAGTGAATGTACGTCTATAAATGTGGGAAGCGGGAGAATGATGAATTAGACCATTAATCCAAATTAAAGGTGCAGTGTGTAGGCTTATGTGGTATCTCCAGGGAGGGTTGTGTGTTGAATCCTCACCCTGTGTGGTAGAACATACGGAAGCCTTCACTTATCATTAAGATTTAGAGGCTGTTTAGTTAGTCCATGCTGGGCCAATGGGAAAACATGGAGGTGCAACATGGCCGCCTCCATAGAGAGGACCAGTCCATGAAATGAATATAAATAACCAAAAATATAAACAACTATTTCTGAATATTTGTACGTTATCACAAACATAGAAATAAGAATTATAAAAAAAATAAGATAATGACAAAGAATTAAAAGAAATTAAAGGCTAATAGCATTTCTATATTTCTCTGTTACAATTGTATTATTTGTTTGATTTTTCCGATCTTTTTGTTTACATTTATTACATAGTAATAAATAAGGACTCACACGATGGAGCCGGACCATGTCGGATACACATCGTTCAGATTCAGCGCACAAACTGCCGATGCCGACCCCAATAAATGTTGCGAGCGGCGAATCAAACTAATAAACCCCGAGCCTGATCGGCATCAAACATCCCGGCACATATTTCTACCTTCAACATCTGTGAGTTCTCGTCGGCAGGATTGATTGTTTAAAAACCATCTAGCTGATAAAGCTTTCATTATTATCATGTTTACTGTTATCATTTTTTTTCATCATTGTTTATTTATTTAATCCACTTGGATTTAAAACATATTCGGTTATTCTAGATGAATGATATTTTTTCGGATGATCATAAAGTGCAATTATTGCATGTTCTATTTCTGCCCATTCAAATGCAAAATATAACTCGAATCTTACAGACTGCACCTTTAATTCAATCATACCCTTGATAAATCGTTAAGATTAAATAGAAGTTTATCACCTGCCGTGATTTAGATGCCGCAGCCTCGAGACCGACCCGAAGGATTCAACATGGCCGCCGCGGTAAACAGCGGCGCTATATGTCGGGTGGGGGAATCAAAGTTGCGTGTTCTCAAGTGTTTTACCGATTCCCTTAATCCCAGCGAGTGAGTCAGCGCCGATGATGTAATGCTCAGCAACCACGCTTAGCTCATTCTCAGGAGCTCTGTGATTGGCCGGCTTCCGCAGGTGCCGAGGCGCCTCAGCCGGGGTGTGAAGAAGAAGGGGAAGGAATAGAAGAAGAAGAAGCAGGAGAGGGAAACAAACACCTCCTCCGGGAGATGGGAACACGGCGCTATGTGCAGTCAGAGCAGCGTTCTGTGGACTTGTTTACTTTCTAAATTGGCTCGGTTGAAAGCGAGCACATACTTGAGGCGCACGGCGGCGGCGGCGGCTGTGGTTCAGTGGTGTCCAGAAAGTCCAGAATAACTTTGCGTTTCACCTCGGGACGCGGTTCAAGCCCCGGTGACACCACCTCTGGGTGTTTTCATTAGATATTTCATGCCAGGGACTATTCTAGGGCGCAGTGACATCTCATGGTGGAGGTTCATATTACAGCTCAGTGCCACTTCCTCTCGCCCTTTCTCATCCAAGCAAGCCAAAGAATCTGTGGCAGCCTTCAGTTAGATATCTTTCAAACGCAGAAGATGTTGAATAGAATCCATTCTGGCCGACTGTAGAAACATGGTGGATTTATTTTATATCGTTTTATTTATTCATTTATTTTCATTTTTGTACTTTATTCCTGCCATTTTATTTTCATACGTTTATGTTTTACTATTATTATTATGATCATCGTCATTATTTATTTGTGTATTCAATCCATATTATTTCTATGTATTTTTTAATGTAATCCACTTAGATTTAAAATACATGGGGTTATTCTCGATTTTATGAAGACAGGAATCTGTTCATTCAGGCGATTATAAACTAGTGTTATTTTATCGTATTCTATTTCTGCCACTAAAAATGCAAATTCCTTCCACATTTTACAGACTGCACCTTTAATCAGTATATACCGATAATTCAGAGGTAAATATGTTAAGTTTACAGATGCATGTTTAGTCTGATGGAGCTTTGCATTGCATTCAAAGGACAGAAGTAGCAGAGCAGCTGAAGTCAGTTGAATAAACAAAGGCAGAGTCCGTAGAGTTCTGTTTTGTTTACGTGACGTGGAGCCGCTCGTCTCACCCACGGACGAATAAACAACTTAATATTTCAAGGCGAGATGATGCACTCTGCCGCGCCGAGCTGCTGAAATAATCAGAAGCTGTCGGGCTTGGCAATTATAACACGGTAAACACACGGCGTTCACTTCTTCTTCTTCTTCTTCTTCTTCTTCTTCCTCATCCTCTTCCTCTCCTCCTCCTGACGGCAAACGCAGGAAGACTCTGATCCGTGCACCATGCGTCATCCAATCAACCCGTTAGGGCCCTAAACACAATCTAATATACTGCTGCTGCTGCTGCTGCTGCTGCTGCTGCTGCTGCTGCTGCTGCTGCTGCTGCTGCTGCTGCTGCTGCTGCTGCTGCTGCTGGGGGTGGAGCATGTGTAAATGGCATGTGAACAGTGGTGAGGTCAGGGTGATGAAAATAAATGGGTGTGTTGGAAGCCGGCTCTGTCGCAGGTGGTTGTGAGGGAGGGAGCGTCACGTACGCGCTGTTGCCACAACAGAATGAAAGTGAATGGGATCGGGGGGGAGGGTGTAGTTCATGGGCCGGCCACTGGGGGCTGACTCCAAATCTGCGTAGACCCCCCCCCCCCCCCCCCCCCCCCCCCCCCCCCGTGTTAGAATGATCAACTTCAGAGGTGAATGAAACACGTTTAAAGTCTGGTACAAACTTCGGTTTTGGAGTGTTTTTTTCTATAACTCCCTTATTTTTGATTTAATCCACGTTTGAAATGACTCGTCATTAAGGGCGTGGTCTCTTGACTGACACCCGAGCCGCCGTGTTACGAACGTT
>JAFBJT010088145.1:0-15396 GCA_016785325.1 Chascanopsetta lugubris
TTATCTCAGATCTTGAAGAACAACAACATGTTATTTCCCCCCGTCGTCTCCGGGGGGGGGGGGGGGCGGGGGGGGGGCTGGGCGTCTGGGACGCCGCTGACGAATGAGACAGACAGGAACAATCACATGATCGTGATTTACCATCAACCGCCATTTAGCGCAAAAAGTGTGTGTGAGTGAGTAGGGGTGTGTTCGGGGTTTTAATCTATAGCTCAATTCACTCTATTTCACCTCTGGGTCTGTCGTGTGTGAGAACCGGCGCTGTCGACTTGTTTTGAGGCCAGTTCAAAGTTATTGAGAGGAGACGGCGCTTTGTGCTTCCTTTCATCGGCCTGAGGAGAGAGAGGAGTGAAAAGCGTCGCCATGACAAGCTCAGTCATCTGTGATAATACGAGCTGCTGGACTCTCACTGTTTATCATGTGGCCACATGTTATGACGCAGTGCCGGGTTTTACAACAATCAGATCATATACATTTATTTTGTCTACGTTATAAAACTTACTCGGGGAAATAAATATGATCAATCATTTTATAACTGATGCAAAAAATTCTACGTCAAAAAGAACGCAGAAATATTTTTAAACTTATTTAAGAATCAAATCAAAATCAATGCCTATACTAATATTGGTATAGAAGAGATTTATTTCTGATTTGTCAATATATATTTTACATTTGGAAAAATTCCTAAAAAGGAATCATCATCTCCTTTTGATAGAGAAATATAGTTAGAAAGTTAGAAAAATAAACTATGATAAAAAAACGAACAATCGATTTAAAAATATTTATCGATTTATAATATACTTATATATATGTATGTGTAAAGAATGTGTATACATGAACTGCACCAAGCTTCAAAGAAAGGACAGATATAGTGGCCAAACGGTGGTACTGCACCCTCTATGCCAGTCACCTGGTATCATAGCTCAAATAGCCTTTTTCCCATCAGCTAACATTATTCATTAATAAGTTACATATTAAGTAATTACATTAGATTGATTAGGTTCTTAAGCATTGAATGTGCATCAGAGAAGCAGGACTATAGAGACTCCTGCTCCATAATTGAAAACTTCATTTAAAAACACCATACATTTATGAAATCTGCCTCCGTTTGGATTCCTAAATGATTCCCAGGCTCATTTGTTTGTCCAGTGACTAATTAAATCATTGTTTCCTGCTCGTTCTGTGGCAGTGGAGATGCGGGTGAATCTGACGACCGCTGATTCCAGGCGTTAACGTGCCACCATGGCGGAAACTGCATGACAGGATATTCAGATTAACGCCTTTTGTCTGCGGTTTCATCAAACTCTCTTCGTCTCACAGGGGGGAGAGAAAAATGAGAACTCGGAACAGACTTGGACTCAAAGTGACGAAAAGTGCAACATTTTCCCCCCGTTTTTTTTTTCCCTCTGGCACCGAATGAAACGACCGAATCGACACAAAGGACTCGGGCAGGAGGATGAACGCTGTGGGCCCAATCAGCTGTCATTTCAAAACCTCTGCTCAAGTTAAAAAAAAAAAACAGAAAAGAAAAGAGTGCTCACACATGGAGTAACCGTAGTAGCGTTTGATGTCGACTGATTAAACACGAGGTTTACGAGGAAACACTGTCCCCGCACAGAGCTCAGCAGCATGTGGCGCTGTAGTAATTAAGTTATTATTAAGTCTTTAGCCGAATGTCCGTCCTCTGCGCATGGCTGTTGCCGGGCAAATTTACAGGCTCATATTAGAGCCACGGCTTATAACGGGCGGAGCTGGGTATGGAGCTCATTTAGCCGGAGAGGACTCGCCCCCGGAATCTCCCCGACAAGTGTATTTGTCCATATGGAGTCGTTTAGGACGGAAATGTGTTCCTTACACGGCGGCGCAGCGCTCAAACGGGTTATGAATTAGCCTGTGACATGCAAACAGGTGCACACGCTCAGGAACATCCAGCGGCTAAGCTAATGTTTACCCGCCCGGCGTAATGATTATAATTCAGACACTCGTCCAAGATTCCAGGTTAACGACGACACCAATCAGAGCGTCACGCACGGCGACCACGTCCAATCAGCTCGTTACAATGGAATCAAGATGTGTTGATCAGAGACGGTGTTACCTTATCTTGATTTTCTTTTTAAAAAAAGGTGCAGTGCGTAAGATTTGGTGACCTCTAAAAAATAAAATAAAACGTGTCCGTGAATATAAGTGAATGAACATGTCGATGTGTAATTGTTCTGTAATGTTCTTGGACGTTACAAAAATGACCCAAAACTTACACACTGCACCTTTAATCTGCTCCACTTATAGTAGTTTTTGAAATGCAGGTCACGGCTTGTTTTTCAGACAGGTGGATGTTTGCTGAATCAACAACTTTTTCCAAACAAAGCCTGATCTCATTCTACGTGAGATTACCTCGTCCCGTCAAGCTTAATTTTCTCCAGAAGAGTTATTGTAACATTTTTCACTGTCTTGGTTTGAGGATGAATACACTGCATGAAATCCTTCAGGCAACATGTTGACATGGTTCTGCAGAAGCAGCCGTCTCCGTTCATCTCCCGTTCAGACGGATCACACGTGAATTGATGAGTATTGATCAGCGAGGATTTGGATTTCACAGCGTGTAAAGAACAACAGAGTGTGACAGGAGCCGAGGCAGCTCAGGACACCATCTGATCAGCATGTTGGAAATGAATCGGGGTTAAAATAACTAACTTGTTCCATCATTTCCAACTAACAAATTCAACAATTCCACGATTCACATGCAACGCAAGCAAAGATCTAGAAATGAGGAACAGGATAGGATGATGCAGGTGATGCAGACTGCTTTAAGTCCCATTGGACACAGGTGCTGACCACGCTATGTCAAGGTGAAGAGAGTTTTTTTTTTTTTAAGATATATAGATATTGATATGAGAGTGCTAACATCACAGTGTCATGTAAAAAAACAGATATAGAGAAATCGGCGATCTCGACAAAGTCAGTAAACGGTGGAGATAAAGATATTTGTGTTGTTTTTGACGTTTCCTAAAATTCAGCTGGTTCTCGATCCTCAGTGAGCGACTGAAGCTCCATCAGGTCACGTCCCAATAGAACTTTGGAAACGCTTCATCGAACTCTCTCTTTTCCTTGAGTCGTTCGAGGACATGGAGATAAAGAGTCGACACTTCCTGGATCTTCTCTCTCCTGGAACGCTCTCCCTTTCCTGCTCCACCACCGTGACGCCCAGTGACTTGATGACACAGAGCAGGCGTCTCTCTCTTTTTATTCCTTCAATAAAAACCTATAATATGGTAATTTCATGCTCTCCTTCAGGTCCTCAGATACCATTAGCGTACCCGTGTGCAAACATGATCCGAGGCCGAGGCGACATGTCAGCTGAGCCGGCTCTTTGGCAGCTCGACCCGCTAACACGGCGCCGCCCTTGGCTCCGGGTTTTCGGCTACTGATGAGATTTACAGGGGAGGCGGCCGCGGCTTTTTTGGTCTGGAGCGGAGATCGGCGAGGAGATACCCGCCTCGCCTGGTTACGGCGTCGGAAAAGTATGTGATAAAGAAGATATTTTATGTTATTTCTTTAAACATACATGTTCGTGAGGGGGGGGATTTAAATCCCGTCTTGAATATCAACTTGCAAAATAAAGCTCCGCAGAACCTTCAGTCACGTACGGACGCTGGAACATGGAGGATGCTGGGAGGGAGCGCGGCTGCTAGCATGTGTCCGTCTATTTACGTTTGACCTTATCTGTCACAAAGACGTCTTAATTCACTTGTGCGCAGCTGGAGCGACTGTTTTTATGGCGTGACACGGCGGGCCCACGCCCCCTACTTCACCCCACCACCCCCACCCCCGGGATCCGGGGGTCCGGCACGGCCTTCTCATCTTTTAAGTGAGGCAAACCCGAGCGAGGGATTTTGGCGTTAATGCAGAGCTGCTCGGTTGTCATACTTCACTTTGACGAAATATGCTTGTGCAGGGGAGGAATGCGAGAGAGCAGCAACTTTCACAACTCCATTGTGAAAGGGTTTCCTGGCGAGCGAGCGACGACGCTTCGGCATCGCAAAGCACTTCAGAGAGGGTGAGAGAGAGAGAGAGAGAGAGAGAGACAGTGAATGATATAAAAGGCGTGAAATCTCAGGAAGTAACAGTGATTTATTGTGACACGCAGCCCGAGGCTGAGCCATCGCCGAGGAATGTGAAACCGACTTCGCCGTCGGAAGCCGGGTCCAAGTTGGAAACCAGAGATCCAGGCTGTAAACAATCTATTATCTCTGCTGCCGGGTTCACACAGGCCGAGAGGTTAATCCAACACGATGGAGGGGTTTAAAGGCACAGTCTGTAAGATCGTGTGCCGTGTCGCCGAGCACCTCGCACCCCTTCACTTCCCAGGGCTCTCCATAGAGAGCACCACAGTCTTGGCGCCATCGTAACCCCCCGGCCCCCCGTCAACAGTTCACCACCACCACCCCCTCTCCATCCGCACACACACAGATAAGCGACTCGCGTACTCAAAGACACAAAGTGATAAGCAGCGGCCCGATCCGTGCACCACCCCCCCCACCCCCCGTCAACAAATGATGCCAAATTTATCCAATCTGGGCGACTGTAAAAACATGGCCGCCTCCATGGAGAGGACCTGCAGCCAACAGAAAATATAACACCTCACCTTCACCCTTCTGAGCGTGCAGAAGAACCTGTGGTCGACTTCAGTTGTCATTAGAACTCAAAAGATGTTTAGTACGTCCACTCCAATCTGGGCGAGTGTAAAAACATGGCCGCCTCCATGGAGAGGACCTGCAGCCAACAGAAAATATAACAAGCTTCAGTTCATTATATTCAGATGATTTTACACTCATGAACATCTGCATACTCATTTCATTTTTCAATGGTGGGAATAATTTCACCTTAAAGGTGCAGTGTGTAAGATTTGGTGACATCTAGGGGTGAAGTTGCATATTGCATGCATCACCCTCACCCTCACCCTCCTGAGCTGGCAGGAGAACCTGTGGTCGACTTCAGTTCTCATTAAAACTCATAAGATGTTTAGTATGTCCACTCTGGGCTCCTGTGAAAACATGGCCGCCCCCGTCTTTCATATATTCAGTAAGGGTAAAAAGGGAATAAAGAAAGAAAGAAAGAAAGATAAATGCCGGTAATATAATATGTGGTATTTATCAGTTGCATTGCTCTTCACAGAATTCGCAGAATAACAGACTCCATGTATAAGACTGGATTCAGCATATTCCAGATTTCTGTGAACCATCAACAAAATTAACTTCGGCACAGATTTGGCTTCCGACTTCTTTCTCCTGGCTTCGCCGACACGGAGCCACCATGAGGCCAAACCATTCTGGCTGCTTCACATTCAGCTCGTAAACAACCGGCTGATTGCATAACCGTCTGCTTTGGTTGTTTTCCCTCAACCAAAATCTAAGTAGAAGACCATGTAACCATTTGCTTTCAGCAGTAAACTGGGGCTTTTGTATTTCTGTGTTGTGTACTGCGAGTACTGCAACAGGAAGTCGGTAGCAAATAGGATTTTTGACTGGAGCGTCGGAGGTTTCTGACAAATTACTGCAGATTATGCCGACGATGCCGTGCCAACACTGACAAACGCTGATGTCAGCAAAAATAACCGCCAGAGTGATGGAGTACAGATGAGACTTCGTTTCGCAGGATATTTTTTTTTTTTTTTATGTTTTTGCCTTTTCGGTGCCAGTTCACGAAGCCAACACTGAAACACAGTTACTGCACCTGGATACAAATATCCTGTATATGAAAATCATAATTTGGGTTTTTAATATCTTTTCCATTCTGCGGGAATCTGGAGGAAACAGCAAAATGTATTTTTAAACCGTTGGTCAAAGTTTGGCACCTATCGCGATCTCCTGGCAGCTCCGCTCTCAAACTATCACCGTCGGGATCGACTTTCAAACGCCGCTGGTTACACAAAGCTCCGGAGTCTGGCTCTGAACACGCTACTTCTCTGCTCAGCTCCATTATCACAGTCTGGGAGTTGGCGAAGGAGCGAGAGAGGAACATAAATCCTATTGGCCGGTGGCAGAGAGGCCTCGCTGACGGTGTTTTGCCACTATTTCAGCTTCCATTTATAGTGTGGCAGCACTTCCTGCCATTGTGTGCCAGGAAAACCCAAACCCTGCTGGCTGTTCTCCGATGTCCTGCCCCGCTGTTCCAGCCTGAACGTGGAGGCAGATGTAAGAGAAGAAGAAGAAGAAGAAGAAGAAGAAGATGAAGAAGAAGAAGAAGAAGGAGGAGGAGGAGGGTTCTCTTGGTGAAGTGCCTCTTACCACTAACCAGATTTGAGAAGTGGCCTCTCATTTACACAACTGACTGCTTTCTCACATCCATTGAAACTGATGTTGAACCACTCGGATCAAAAGGTCCTCAACCAGGAAACGTTCCGATCGGAACATTTTTCAAATCACAGGGGGGGAAAGGAAAAAGGTTGTGGAGATCGCCGCCGTCAGAGTCAGAGGGGAGGAAGCGTTTCATTGCTGCACCTCATCAGCGAGTGTCGATTTCAGATTCAGACTCCAGACGTTGCTCCTCGGAGCCACTGGCGGCGCGGTCTCGCTTCTATTCGTGACACCAAGGTCGAAAAACAGAAAGTCTCTGGATGCTGCAAGTCATGTGATGGGCTGAGTGTCGGCCCGGAGCATCCTCCGGTACTGGCCCACAGATCTGTGGTGGACCACGACACTGTCTTTTAATATCTCTGTCGTCTGTAAGTGGTGGACCAGACCATGAAACTGATATGAGAGAGGATGTAATCAGTGTTTCATGATACTGATACTGACAGTGCAGAGGCTTTTAATTAGCTACTATAAGAAAATGAAAGTTCAAATTCAATTAACTTATTGAGTTTTCATTGTAAACCCAACCAGCCACTATAATCATAAAAGAATAATGTCCGTTTTGTTTGATTTCTTGTCCTTTCACAAAACTAATCAAAACCTCCCTTGTTGCCACTTTAAAAGAGAACTTTTAATGTCATTATATAAATATGACGCATTCCTCAGATTTTCAAGAATCACTTCAAATTCAAAACTTGCCTGCAGATGAGTCACAAGAAATGCAAAACTCAAGCCGACGTGTTGCAAAAACACGTTTTGCTCCCGGTGACATCGTCACCATATGGTAAAAAAAAAAAAAAAACAAGAACATGGAGGGAAATGACGGCTGCAGCCTGTCGTGTGCAAAGACAAGGACTCAGTTTAGAGACAAGGTACGAGCCATCGAATCATCAACGTTGTATAAGAGTATCATAGTGAGCAGGATAAGAGTTATACAGCCTCGGTAAAATATCAGAGTAAGTCTAACTTAGATTTAAAAAGTTGATATTGTGTTTCTATATCCAACAAGAGTCAGACGGAAATGAATATTCATATCGCACAATACTTATTTGAGCAACGTAGCATATTCATATAAAAATACTTGCAAAACTACTTCAGTCACGAACCAAGAAACACTGCAACACAACAACAACAGCAGCAACATGTATAAGAACATGCTACACAACCACCACCAATACCATGACACGACACAGAGTTGAAGTATTTGATGAAATCACTACTGTCACCATCAAAACAGGAAGTCAAAGGAAATGAACTCCACCACAGGAAGACACAACAATACTTACTTACTTGTGTTTAACCCACACTGCACAATCCCTTTGCTACCATCAACATATTCAATGTACTTTCATGTAGTAATCTACTACAAAATATAACAAAAACAATATTACAGAGTTAGGATCACACACAAGTGAACGTCAACATGGATCATCGACGACAACAGATACAACACAAGGCTGTGACTGAGACGCACGAGGAGGTCGCCGCCATTTTATTTATATTATTAAAGCTATCGCTTGAAATAAACCAGCCTCTGTTCATCTACATATTATCATTGTTGCAAAGCAGATACCAAGCTCACCACGTGACATGTATGAGGATGTGGTCAACGATAGCTAGCCATCAATCAACCAGCATCACAGCATCGTAGTTTTGTATCTGTACAATATTTAATTACATATTTAATTAGATATCTAATTCAATTAATCATATTAAATTTCAAAATATATATTCAGCGGCTATTTCAGTGCGCAACCCTCGCACACATTTGTCCCATTGCCTATCTGAGCCTGAGGTCTCTCAACCAATGTATGGACATCATTTCATTTAGATGTTCTGTAGGCTGTCACGTGTTTTATACAAACTCCCACTGGGGGGAATAAACAGAACAACAGAGAAGTCTGCAGGTCTCTCTCCCTCTCCACTTTACATTCACCATCAGCATCAGCTGTTGAACAAGGGAGGAGACAGAGAGAAACTCTGGAAGTAAACCTGCTCCAACCAGGTTCGGTTCAGAGTCTGTTGCCATAGCAACCGACTGAGTTGAAGTGACTTACCTCGCTTTGTGGAAGGGAAAGCTCAGAGTTGCCCTCAGTTCAGGGTCAACGTGCTCAGAGTTTGCTCTAAACCTGCTTTGTGAAACGGGCCCCAGGTCATGACTAAGCACATATAGCATTAGCATCAGTAGCATCAGAAGCTAGCAAAACAATACCTTTGCCTTGGAGAAGTGAAGCCTCGGGGGTCTCAGGAGATGTTAAAGTCCACACCCGGAACGTCCTCCGGGTCACAGAGAGTGTGTTTGTGTTGTTCCAGGTGAAAAGGTAAAGTCCAAACACAACAGAACTGCGTGCTGCGGGTCCAAACAGTCAGATTAGCACAGGTGGCTAACAAGCTAACGAGGCACACAGGTGGTTCTGATGAGCCTTCGTCACAGGAGCAGGAGCAGGGGCGCGTTTGATTGACTCAGCAGGCTGAGGGGGGGGTTGTCATGTGGCGGGTGGGGCAGTCAGGTCAATGGCAGGTGGCACAGAAACTGTTACGTTGTTTTTAAATAAGTGGTGAGTTGTGGAGTCCGTTGGCACATTCAGTCACCGTGCGCGTGCGCGTGAACGTCAACTTCTTCTTCTTCTTCTTCTTCTTCTTCTTCTTCTTCTTCTTCTTCTTCTTCTTCTTCGTCTTCTTCTTCGTCTTCTTCTTCTTCGTGTGTCATTGTGTTGGTAATTGACGTTCAAGTTGAGCGTATTACCGCCACCACCTGTTTGGGTGGAGAACTTACTTGTTTGACGTGCGCTGTTGAATTGAGTCCCCATGGGAACGCGTGCGTAAGTGAATGGTTCCGCAAAAAATAAGTAATTAATTCTCAAATAAAATAAATGAATGAATAATAGAAAATAAAATAAAAAGATGGGCAAAGATGTTTAACCTTTTGTTTTGAATTAATGTTTAAGCTTTTTACTCAATCTCAGGGTTTGTTCATTTAAAAGGAAAAATGGAAAAGGACCCATATGTGGACCCTTTAATTTATTTTAATGACTTATTATTTCAGGGTTTCTTTAAATTGATATGTTCATCAACAAGCACTGTACCCTTTTGATAAATAATACAAAATTTTCGACCAAAATGAAAAAATAACAACCCAGATGTAGATATTAATATTATCAATGCAAGTGTACATTAATACATTTATCAATATTAATTATTAATCAATTAATTTGTGTTTTTTTTACACAGGAAATAATTTTTCGTCACCCGTTAATGTTAATTAATTTGATTAATTTGATTAAAATGACATTTGTTGTGACAATGAAGTGATTCAACATGGACCAGCTGACGTGAGTGAACCTCTGCTGCTGCTGCTGCTGCTGCTGCTGCTGCTGCTGCTGCCACTCTCCGGTTCGGTGGCTTGGCCTCGGACGCAGAATGTGCGGAGCTGCCATTTCTACTGACGCTCTTCCTCCATTTTTCCAGTGAAAGTATCTCTCTGTTCCTGCTGCATCACGCGGACGCCGATGTTTACCGAGGTCGGTTTGATGGGAACCGAAAATAGACGCAGTCTGACGTCTGCAGAGGAATAAAAGCATGTGGCGCAAAACCTCTTATTCTTTGGATGGAGGCAGATTGCGACCGAGAGACGCTTCTCTCGGCTTCGTGCTCATGCAGAACTCGACTCGGTTACGCTGACAACAGCACTCACCCTCTCCAACTTTGATTACTTGAATCACTCTGTGTCTCTGATGAATTATTTTGTTTTCGCCAGTGAAACGTTCTTTCCGCGCTCATGGCCAGAGACACTGTGGAGGACCTGTTAAGCTTTCAGGTCGCATTAAAGGTGCCCTCACTCAGCGTCACAGCATGAGGCGGAGGAATACCTTCACGTCCCAACCACCCCTCTTTGTTACGCAGTGAAAACACGAGCGCCATCCCGACTGTGGCACACACAGGTGACACTTGCAGTTCACAGATTGGCCACTTGAGGCTGCGCTCCCAAAGAGAGTCAACCCCCACAGAGTCCCATGTTAAAATGATCAACTTTAGGGGTGAACGAAACATGTTTAAAGTCTGGTACAAACGACCCTTTTGGTCTCAATCAGTCACAGGTGTTACTGTGACAACTGTACGGGGGGCGGGGCTTATTCGTATTCCATCCAGGTTGGAAATTGTGCATATTCAAAGGGCGTGGCCTCTTGAGTGACACCTGGGTCGACTTTCCGTGGACGGCGTGACAGCACCGTGGGCCCCGCCCCCAGCTCTAACTGTGCTCCGCCTCTTTGCCCATTTTTGGATGAACCTGGAAGTGGGAGGATTAGTGGCAGACGAGTGACCCCGCCCACTACGAGCGGCAGAAGCCCTCTGCAGTCACCTGTGGGTGGCTTCACGGACCCTGCGTCCGTCTTTAAACACGGAGTCTGGTTAATTCCCGCTGAACAGAATTCGTGTCACTCTCTGGGAACAAGAAGCAGAATGTGGGAGTTCAGGGCTTCGACTCCGGCGCCCGAATATTTCAAGGCAATTAAACTCGGTGGTGGGAGTCGTGTGAAGACCCTCCAAAACACTCTGCACCTGGTTCGTATTCCCACCTCACAATCTGCTTTCTTTGGACACTGCACCCCCCCCCCCCCCCCCCCCCCCCCCCCCCCCTTTTTTTCCCCTCCCGCCCCCCTCCACTCCTTTATTTGATTTCAGCTCTTTGAGATATAAAATACATGCTGATGCTGAGGAACCGTCTTCGGGGGGATGGCGCGGTGAAGGAAGGCGGAGAGACGGGGGAATGATTTGGCAGCTGGGCGCTGAGCTGTCAGAGGAAACAGAAAGACGTACAGTCTGTACAGCAGCAATTATGGGTTCTATTAATTCTTTCTTTTTTTTTTTTTTTAACCCACCACTCCAACAAGTTCGTCTTGGATTTCGTTCAGGTATTTTTATGAGACGCTTCAAAGGACGAACGGGCACAGAACTCTCCTCACGTGGTTCCTCTCTCTGCCTGAGAGCTGCACAGAGTTCTCGTGTGCCCGCAGACTCTATATAAAGACGAACGTAGCCTTTGGAATCGTGAACAAAATGTTTTAAAACACTTTAAATGAGCGATAAGAATGGAATTGTGCTGAGTCGTTGAAAAGTATGATCAATACAAATATTTCCACACATTGACAAACATGTTTTTTGTCTGTTTTTTTTTATCAATATCACTTCAAAGGAAAGAGTTTTAGGCCTCATGGCACCTGGTGTTACACACAGAAGGCGCAGTACCACCATTGGGCCACTACACTTTTCTGTCTTTGCTTCAAAGGACAAAGTCCATATACTTCCGCAGAGTGCTTATGAGGCTCCTGGGGGGCGGTTCACTCGTCGGCCATCTTGCTGATACCTGACTCCTCCTACTTCCTGGTTCATCCAAAAACAATCGGAAAAAGGTACAGGTGGAGCGGGAGTGGGCCCACAGTGCTGTCACCGCGTCCACAGATGGTCGGCCCAGGTGCCACGCAAGAGGCCACGCCCCTTAATTATGCACAATTTCAAACCTGGATAGAATAGAAAATAAGCCCCGCCCCCGTACAGTTGTCATGGTAACACATGCGACTGATTGAGACCAAACCTGAAGTTTGTACTTGAACATGTTTCATTCGCCTCTAGAGTTGATCATTTTAACATGGGAGTCTATGGGGGTTGACTCTATTTTGGAGTCGGCCCCCAGTGGCCAGTCTGTGAACTGCAAGTGTTTCCACTTCAGGACTGGATTTAACCGCTGCGTGCTCCGATCATTTCAAATCAATCACAGAACCGCTCTGAAAAGGAAACAATGTTCTGTGTCTGTCACTTTCAGATATTAAGAGCTGCTCGTCACGGGAGCCAGAGCTGGAAATCACTTTAGCACATTAGCCTGCATGTGCACATAACACACACACACACACACACACACACACACACACACACACACGTACGATTCATCTGTCTGCAGCATTAGAGCCTGAGGTTTGCGTGGGTGTGTAAATTTCAGATTTCGCGTATTTTGATTTATTAGCATCGATGTAGCACACCTGCCTCTGCTGCGATCATCAGGAATCACACCTGTGAGCTAGCTTACATTTTTTTTTTTCTATTTCCTTTTACAGCTTTTAAACAGCTTCATCGTTTCGGGCTATTTGGGGAAACTTGGGAGAAACGAAGCCAAAGTTCCACTAATATAAAAAACAAAAAAACAAGGAACTGTCAGATAAATAAAATACAAGCGACATGAGAGCGATGTCGCTCTCTGAATGTGTTGCTGCCGCGACCCTGCCGCGACCTCAGGTCAATCCCGCAGGGAAAATAACAACAATAAAAAAAAAATACACTAGAAGATAAATGGTCGGGAGAAGTTTATGAGATGGAATCCAGTTTTATGTTCCGCTTTTATGAGCTGGTCCAAGAGTCTGAGCCCACTTAAGTGGTCTTAGACTTCTGGACCTCTCTGTATTTGTTGTCATTCAGCCATTGAAAGTAACACGCAGAGGAAGGGAACGTTTGATTTGGAAGCCCTGGGTTATATTAAAGGTGAAGAATCACTTTCAATGTAAGTGGGAATTTCTGCTTAGAATAAACAAATCACATTTTATTGCGTTTAACCAGGAGAGTTCAGGCTGAAACAGCTGTAGAACAAATTCATTTTAAATGCAAAAATTGTAAATTACGCACACGGCAGCGTGTCTGAGGGCCAGATACCAAAATACACGGGACGGTATTAAGACTAATGTAAACACACTTCAATGAAAATGGAGATTTCCAACTGCCAGTTCACCGGTGCAATGTAACAGCTTCGTCTTTAGAGCTTTTCAAATTCAAAACGCTTTGAGCATCATTTAGGCACCGCAGCCATTTTACAATATCCACACGATCCCTAACTCCACACGTGACTATGAAACAATCGATTCAACTTTACAAAAACGAACCAAAGAGGGTAAACCTTCCTTATCTGGTCGCCTGCGGGACTTGACGTGCGCTCGGACCCGCTTCATGTCACCGTTGTTGAAAACGCGCTCGGAGGCCGGACACGGCTGTTTTGGAGCAAACGTCTCGGAGCTCATCAGATCCGTCAGCTCTGATTGGCTCTCACGGCAGCGGATCACATGTCCTGATTTTGTTTATTCTTCATCCGAATGAATCCCTGTGATGATGTGTCTCAAAACTCTCTCTCTCTCTCTCTCTCTCTCTCTCGCTCTCTCTCTCTCTCTCTCCTCCCTGATTGCTCCGCGAGCGCCACAACTTTTTGATTTACCTCTTGCTGCACTGGAGCGGACGAGAGGGATCCAGTTGCAGGACTTACAGGAGACTGATGCCTCCTTTCAAACTGTAAAACCCTGCATTACGGAGCAAACGGGGGGAAGGGGGCGGAGTCAGCGCGGGGGAGGCTATTTTAGAGATCTTTCCCCTCACTCCTGGAGTTTAGAGGAGTGAGCTTCCCCAGCTGGAGATATAAAGGAGCTCAATCCAGCTAAATTGAGCTAAAGCTGTTGTGGGGCGAGCTCGCGTGTGTGGGCCGCCGCCGCCGCCGCCGCCGCCGCCGCCGCCACAACGACTCAGCGGGAAAAAATAAAAACAGGAAAGGGAGCGCTTGTTTAGCGCGAATTCCATTAAGTTATCGACTCCTCCCCCTTTCGACTTGAAGTATCACATGCGGGAGAGAGAGGAGCATTATCGTCCCCGTGCATAAATAAGAGGCTGAAAGCGAAGCCGGCGAAGAGGCATCTGCTTACATTGGCAGGAGAGGAGAGGTTCAGAGGCGGGTCAGAGAGAGAGAGAGGGAGGGAGGGAGGGAGGGAGAGAGAGAGAGAGGGGGGGGCGGAGGGAGAGAGGAAGGGGAGTGAGTGAGGAGGGAGAGAGAGAGGGGGGAGAGAGAGAGGGAGAGGGATGGCTTTCCTCTGCATGCATGATTTCATGGTGGCTGATGAGGAGGGGGAGGCGGGGTGGTGGGTGGGGGGAGGGGGAAGGGGGGGAGGTGTGGTGTTGCGGGTGGGGGGGGGGCTGTTGTTTGGGTTTCTCTGACTGATGGAGAGGAGCTGCACGGTCTGGATTCAGAATCACTCGTAGTGAACCCACACTTGTTCTACAGGTTCATCCTCCCGGGACCAAGATGGCCGTCGTCCTCTTCTTCATCTTCTTCTTCTTCTTCTTCTTCTTCTTCTTCTTCTTCTTCTTCTTCTTCTTCTTCTTCTTCCATGGTCACACTGTGAAGAAGAACACAAGCTCCTTTAAGGTTCTTCTGAGACACACTGATGTTTTTACTCACCGCTGCAGCGCAAACGATGCCTCAGTTCTTCATCTCAGCAGGTTCATTTGAACCCACACAGACGTGTTTCCGTGAAGTAACAAGAAGAAGAGTCTGAGCCAATGACAGGAGATAAGATGAGGACAACTTAAGACTCCATGAAATAAGACAAGATGAGATGTGATGAGAACAAAATGAGCCAACATGCAACGAGACTGAGATCAGATATAATAAGATGAGATAAGATATAGGCAATATAAGATAAGATGAAATGATGAAATAAGAAAAGACTGCTATCCAAAGAATCTAAGATAAGAGTGAATAAGATAAGGCGTGAGATAAGAGAAGTCAATATGCAGTGAGGATGAGATGAGAAAGTCTCAGGATGACGTAAAATAAGATAAGCTAAGGTAAGATAGGATCAGTCAAGATGACCCAAAGCCCAGGATGAGACACGTTCGAATGAAATGAGGTGAGATCAGTTTGAGAATACGATCAGATGATATGATGATGAGGCGAAAGGAGAGAGGGCCACACGCTTAAAGGGAAGGTTACAACCAAGTGTTCGATGAGATTAAATGCGATGATCTAAGATAAGGAAAGAATTACGAATAGGAAGAGGAACAGTCAAGGACGTTATCAAAAGTGCAGAGGAAGATGAAAGTATAAATAGAACAGAGATGATATGTACAGTGTGAGCGGGATCGATTCTGCAGATTGCACATTCTATGAAAGTGCACGTGCGTGCGCGCACACACACACACACACACACACACACACACACACACACACACACAGTTCTGC